>JXXA01006021.1:0-24872 GCA_000956255.1 Anopheles punctulatus
ATTTTTCGAGAACGGAAAGGACTAGGCGCAACGTGAAAATTTCACTACTACCCACCCCCACTATCGTTTGGTCTGTATTAGAATCCTCTTTAGCTTAGAATAGTGCTTTGTATTGGTATGCTGGTAATGTTGTCGTGTCGCTAATGTTTCGATTGGAATTTGACTTTGTTTGTTGATTGTGTGTGCTAACCTAGTGTGTAACGACGGTTTTAAATAATCGCGCAATTGCGTATTAAACTGTTACTAAATCCATCGTGTTTGACTAGGAAATGGATCCCAGAATAATTAACACGTGAGTCTGCTGTCTTTTGCGGTGATGTGTTGCGGTGAAGGTTTCAGGAAAATGTTAATAGGTTGCTGTACGATTCACTAATGCAAAAAAAAAAACATTCGTGCACCCTCTACCGCTAATGGAATGATTTCACGAGAGTTATGTGCTAGTCTGTCGCTGCAGCTTATGTGCACCGTATGAACCGATGACGGAATAATCCTCTCCGTCGTCCGTAATTCGCTTCGAATGTGTGTTGGCGATGCGTGTAGAACCTATGCTTTCTAGTCGATAGATGAGAAACCCTAGAAATATACATCATTTACCAGAGCCAGAGCCTACTAACATGCATTGTATCCCTCTCTCTTTCATGGCTGTATTTTTCTTCATTTTAGGAGGATCTGGCTGATTTGGAAGAGAATGGTGGTGGTAGTGGTCTGGTGACGTCGCAACCGCAGGCTGGACAAGCGCAGGGAGCCGGCATGCCCGTCTACGCGATGCCACCGCCCTCGTCCAATCCGACAAATCCGTTCACCGGTACGGCCACTGAGAGCACGGGGCTAAATACGGGCAATCAACCTATCTACACGCCAGGTAAGGAAGTTTGTTCTGGTCCGATGGGAAAACAATGCCCTTTCGCCGCCCCAAAACATGCACTTCACAAAAGTTCATTAATGTAGTGTTCTGTTGATGTGCCCAATGTATCGCTCACAATATTGTCTCATAACTGCTGCACCTTGTACATACGTGGGGTTTCCTGGGACTCCAATGCATTCATCGTCGAAGAAACAAAACAGAAAAAACAAAAAATTATTAGAAAAAATGATAATGTTGTCATTAATGCGGTGTTCCTTCTGTCTCTCTCACTTGTTTACTCTACTGCCTACTCTTGCCTTGGCTTTGCGTGTGGACGATCATCATCCTGATAGGCCACTAAAGAGCCTGCTTCGAATCGGAATTAGATGCCAGTTTCCGCTAACAAAATAAACGCTAAGAAAAAAAAACAAAACAATAAAAATATGGTAAAACTATTCATCATTGCTCTATGTAGGCACATATAATACGCATTGTGTAGGTAACAATTCGTTAGAGCATTTTATGCATGTGTATGTGTGATGCTTATGATTTGCATGTATATTATTCATCATTGTTTCGTGACGTACTGTGAATCGTTTCGTGAATTTATTTCGCACATCACCATAATTTGATTGTTGATAATATTTTAGCTAAGATTTCGTTTTGGAAATACTTTTATTGTTTTGCAACGTTCTGTGTTGTTTGATCACTCATGGTTTCACTCATACATTATCTGTTGCCATGTTTATTTATTTTTCCCCAGCATTCTAAGGAGTTTTTTGTTTTATTTTGCAATATTCATTTCTGCCTAGGAGATTTGCTCCAGTTTTGAAGTTATGCCATGTTCTATCGAAAAACGCACTGTAGCACCATTCGTCTTTAGTTTGTGGTGTAAAAGTAAGATATATTCTGTTTTGAACGAAACTCCCTTGGGAAAAAATCGATGATTCCTTCCAATAAGTGTGATGTAAGTAGACGTCGAATAGAAATGTGTGCGAGTAGTGTGTGTGTGTTTTTTTGTCGTTGCTTAAAACAATGTGATGTTGAATCGATGATTCTAGACCGAGTATGTGATGTTCCTAAAAGTTGATATTTCAGATTAGCATTGCTAGTTTTACACGCTGTTTCTTATCGTACCGTATTGTAATACATTGTTTCCCTTTCCCCGTTTTAGGCATGAAGTGAGCGTTCTAGACGTCGTCGTCGTCGCCATCAATAAAATATTTCGGTTCGCAAGGATGAGTCACTCATATGATGTGACGTTCAGGTCTGGGGGCGTTGTGACGCTGAAGCAAGCTCGGTAACATACGCATCACCTTGCCCTTCCTTCCTTGACGTGCAGCGAATTGCACCGAACCAAAACAAAACCCAATATACAATACAAACAAATGTAACAATAATAACACACAACAACTCCTCCACTATTCGTCGCTCGAGCCGATCCCGCAAAAAAAAAGAAAAAGAAAAATAATGCGTCTACATGGTGGACCGGCAGCCATCCGTGTAAAGAAAGCAGTGGAGCAAAACAGAACAAAAACAAGTATCTTTCTAGTAGGGTATATTTGTACGTTAAGTAATTGCGAACAAAAATCGTATAGTGACGGGATGAAACATTATAAGAAAGTGTTGTAGTAAAAGAACCTCTTTGTGTGCGTGTGACTGTGCGTATACGTGTTATTTAGCCAAGCAGAGGCGCTCCTACTTCCTCCTAGTAAGCTAGCCCCCCTGCAATCGGTGCCGACGGATGGCTAAGACGCCGCGTAACGTACAAAATAAAAAAAAAAATCATGCTAATATTCCGTGCTGTTACCAATCGTAAAGTCCCCTAAACCCTATACCGCATTTCAAAACACACTCACGACAAGGATTGAGGAATAAATAGCTCACACACTCACATTCAAAAACAAACGCATACTAGCATTATCCAATCTTTTGCGATCGGCATTAAATTAGCGACTGTTTGCGGTTGGTAATGGTTGCAATCGGTTTTTCTTGTATTAGAGAAGCTGGATGAACATGAAAAAGATAATGGTGGATAGGCGAGAGAAAATGTCGTGCGAATTATTAGACAGGAGAATACTTCTACGTCAGAAGAAATTGAAACAAACAAAAAATAATCGAAAATGCTATACTGTTTTGTCGAGCGTGTGTTTTCCTCTTCATTTATTAAGTGTTACTAATTCGATTTATGCAAATACTATTTCAATTCGAAAGTGAGATTTGACCGGTTACCGGACACACCACGCATATTATGATAATAAGAGGCATCCGTTGCGGCCAGGAGCACTTGCGAGAAACACAGAAAAAAGATAACCGAATTATGCACATTATTTTTGTGTAGTAGCAGCATCCCGTGTCTGGTTGCTTGCAAATTACAGCGCAGAGCAAATGTTATAACAGGAACGGAAGGCGAAGGAAAAACAATTGATTGAGAAGGGAGCTGCCGAGAAGCAAGAAGCAAGGGACAAGAATATATCTATATACATACAAAATTCATATATCTTATATCCATTTATCCCAAATTTCCAAAGCATTCAGCAGCACAGAACAGACCCGCCACGGACGTTTGGTTGGAAAGAAGGACGCTGTTGGTGTTGGTTTTGGGGTGATGTTGAGACAATTAGCAACCAATTAAAATGGTTAAAAATACAAAATGAGAGAAAGCAAGCTAAGCAACAAAAACCAACAACGATCACACGACCGAAACTACCAAGGGGGAGACAATTTACAAAAGACGACAAAAGACTACTATGATCGACAGACAGATGGCATCAGAGTTGGGCTGCAGATTATATATTGTAAAATGACAGGATCCGCTCCAGTCCAGGCGCAATAGCTTGAGGAGAAAAGGATTGGACGTTACAGTAACCATCAGACGGAGATGGAGAAAAAACAAACAAACCTGAACGACGAAACATTCATTGCCACGTTATGCAAAATCCACAATAAGTGTTCGTTGTCGATGTTGTTTTTTTCCATTCTTTTTAGATTAATGTTCCGAAATTACTTCTCGAGCGTTCGCCGGATGAAATTTTCGCTTCAGTTATCATTTGATTTTCATTTCAGTGCATTTATCAAAAAGCAAACAAGGTTTAAATTTACGACTAGCGGCAGCGTAGAAACACCCTGTGGAAATTTAATACTCGAACACCACAAACGCACGAATGTGGTAAGTGATTATCTTGTATAAACTGCATTTCTGGGCATCAAAACACTTGCTCACTGTTGGTTTGGGTGGGAATGGTGATTGGGGGAGGTAATACATCTGTAGGAAAGAAAATCCCCGCCTAAACATTCCCTTTCAGTGTAGTGATAGTGATTGTTGGCAGCGACAGAGATAGCACGATAGAAGTACTGGAACACCCGCATGTAAACGAAGCCCGAGGTTCGTATTTGATATCAAGCTCTCTCTCTCCCCGAATTGTTTGCTTGCACTATCATCCAACGACTTCGGTCCATCGCTTGCGTTGGTCCAGTACGGAAACACTTGGCACAGAGGGTCATTCATTTTCGTTTCTGTCTTCGTGTACGCTAGTAGCATCGTCAGAATGGCCAACGCAGAGCTACCCGCTGTGCTGCAGAAATTGTTCAGGTAAGCCCCGTCGGTGTCTTTCTTGCTTTGCTATCAAACTCTTCTAATCGATCTTCGTTGCGTTCAGTCACATTGATGCCAACAAAACCAAGTACATCGATGCATTGCGGGAGGCGGTCGCGATAAAGTCCGTGTCGGCTTGGCCCGAATCTCGTCCGGAAATCTTCCGTATGGTGGACTGGGTTGCAGAGCGGTTGCGCACGTTAGGTGCGACGGTTGAGCTGGCCGACGTCGGCAAACAGAAGCTGCCCGATGGTCGTGAACTTGATCTGCCCAAGGTCATCCTCGGTGTGCTGGGAACGGTAAGTAATGTGCTGCTCGGAGGTGTAAACCATGACGATCGCCATTTGCCGGCAACGAGAAGATCGACAGACTACGCCACACGGGCGTGTCAATGAACTCGGTGTGTTTTTCGTGAGTAAATGTGCGTGCGTACGGCACTCTCTGTTATGATACAATGAGCCGTACAGAAATGTTGTTCTGATTCGTGTATGTTTACAATAAAGCGATTCTGACCAGACGCTACTGCACATAGTGATGTCAGGTTGCACAACGCAGTGGTGCACCACCCTTCACCCACATTTACAAACTGCAACGATTGCAAAGCAGGCTGGTGGTTTCAAGTTTATTATGCGTCAGCAAAACGACGATGAGCGACTGTCAATGCCAATGCAAGTGTGTCGGGTTTCAATGGGAAAAACTCTCTCATTGATAACAACGGGGCTGTGAATGGTCTTTGGGAGGGCTGTGTTGGGGTTGAGTTGGAATTTGGCGCTATCATAAAGAGCGATAAACTTCACCCGAAGGAAGTTGAAATTTGTGGTTAGCCACTTCACTTGTGTCTATGATGGTGCTGGTGGTTGCTGGTGGTTGCTGGTGGTGGGCAAGAAGACGGACCTATTATTATGGACACCCTCTCTCCAGTGGACAGGCTCTTGATTGATCCGTTGAGTGTTTTTCACATCGCATCGTATATCTCCGAGATAACGTGTTGTATTTAAATCTTATCAACACGCAGTTGAACTCGCAACCGTGAGATCGATTGTTTCTGTGCAACAACCTTCTACTTCATCTACTTCTACATCTTCCTCCCCACCGCAGGACCCGGCGAAGAAGACCGTTTGTCTGTATGGGCATCTCGATGTCCAGCCAGCCATTCTGGAGGACGGTTGGGCAACGGAACCGTTCGTGCTGACGGAGAAGGACGGTAAACTGTATGGCCGTGGTTCAAGCGATGATAAGGGTCCAGTTTTGGGTTGGCTGCATGCCATCGAAGGCTTCCAGGCCATCGGTGAATCGTTGCCGGTCAATCTGAAGTTCGTATTCGAGGGTATGGAGGAGTCCGGCAGCGAGGGACTGGATGAGCTGCTGTACGCTCGCCAGAAGGACTTCCTTGCCGATGTGGACTATGTGTGCATTTCGGACAACTACTGGCTCGGTACGGACAAACCGTGCATCACGTACGGTCTGCGCGGTATCTGCTACTTCGACGTGGAGGTAGGATGCGCCCAGAAGGATCTGCACAGTGGCGTATTCGGTGGCACCGTGTACGAAGCAATGAACGATTTGGTCTACCTTCTCGGCACGCTTACCGACTGCGAGGGACGCATCCAAATACCGAACATCTACAAGGAAGTTGCACCACCGCTCCCGAACGAGCAAGCTATCTACGATGCGATTCACTTCGATGTCAATAGCTACCGGGCGGAGCTGGGTGCACGCAAACTGATGCATGCCGAGGACAAAACGAAGATTCTGATGCACCGCTGGCGCCAGCCGAGTCTCTCGATTCACGGTATTGAGGGTGCGTTCTACGAACCGGGCCAGAAGACGGTCATCCCGAAGAAGGTGATTGGAAAGTTTTCTATCCGCATCGTGCCTAACCAGACGCCTGAGCTGACGGAGCGCTACGTGCGCGAGTATTTGACGGCCAAGTGGGCGGAACGGGGCTCACCGAACCATTTCGCGGTGCGCATGGCGCACGGTGGCAAGCCGTGGACGGAGGATCCGAACCATCCGCACTATCAGGCGGCACGGACCGCCACCAAGCACGTGTATAAGGTCGATCCGGATATGACGCGCGAGGGTGGTTCGATTCCGGTGACGCTGACGCTCCAGCAAACCACGGGCAAGAACGTGCTGTTGCTGCCGATGGGCGCCTCGGACGATGGTGCCCACTCGCAGAACGAAAAAATCGACGTTCGCAATTACATTGAGGGGGTAAGTGTTTTAGTTGTGTGTGTGTGTGTACATGTGTGATGTATAGTTTATATTTTAATTTTCTATTTAAACTCTAGACAAAACTGCTTGGTGCCTACCTGTACGAGGTGTCTCTTATTGCTGAAAACTGATCGCAGTAAGCTGCTGGCGAGCGAACGAGCGAAACCAACATCACACAATTTTGTCCATCACAGTATGCTTTACTTTCCAGCAACTAACCATCTCCCCCCTCCCCTTCCCTAAAGCACTGTGTGTTTGGACCAGTGAAATGATAATAAACTAATAAACACAAATCGCAAACTGTCCTTTAACCTGTGGCAGTGCACTTTATTTTTACTACAATTTGCTTAAGTATTGAACTTTTTTTTTCTTTTCTCTTACTGCGACCAAGCATCACCGTATTTGTTCTTAACAGAGGGTGGACTCGGAGAATCTTCCTGCATAGCGCTCGCTCCCCGGCGCTGATCCATCGACTCACGACGTATAGGTGGACTGTCCTCGAGGATGGTCGCTGGTCGGTAGGGTTGCTGCTGTCGCTTCATGTACTCCTCCCGGTTTTGTCGTCGAAGCTCCTCATAGCTTTTGGATGCTTTTGGGGCGAGCGGCAGCTGAAGATCCTCCTCGAATGTGGCTGTGGCTGCAGATGACACACAGGTAACGGCAAATGTACCCTATCATATGGCAACGTTTTTTTCTCGCCGTGTTTACTTACAATCCACCGTCGGTCGGCCACTGTCGTCCAGTCCGGAGTACTGTGGACCATCGTTGTATAGATTCAGCGAGCCGTTGCTGAGGAATGATTCGTCTGCCTGTCGTACACGGCCGCTCGGAGTGGATTCGAAAGGTGTCAGCATGCTGGACGCACCGAACCCTTGGTCAGGAAGGCTGCAAGAAAGTGTGCAATTACCATTTCTACATTAAATTGAACATGTCGAATGAGAAACCATACAACTTGTCAGCCATTCCCGTCGTGCCCTGGCGACGCTGACGCATCAGGTCCGCGAGTCGGGAATTGGGCAGCTGCAAAATTTTCTCCGCGCATTTGCTCTGGTAGCTAATCTTGCCGATAAAGTAACCGAGCGTGACACCGACCAGTACCTTCGGAGCGGGTCCGAACCGAACACTTCCCTGGTAAGATGTGAAGAATCGTGAATAGAATATACAAAAGTGCATGTGTGTGTGTCGCGGGTCAGATGTACCTTTAGATACTTGTTGTGCACCGCATACCACGCCCCGAATCCCATAACCGTCCCCAATGGGAGTGAGCGTTGAAAAAACGATTCACGATTGCATTCCCGCAGTACACGAAGCTCTTCCGGCGAGAATTGGTAGTTCTGGAAGAATGATTTACACAACATTGCACCATACTATTTTGTTGGAAAAATCTGACGCTGTCTGCACTGCACTCACCAATGCATTTCGCTGTTGGTCATCCGGTTGGAGCAATTGGTCGTTACGTTGCATCACAACGATGGATATTGTTCGTGAAAAGAGACTAGCAAACAGTTGGATTTGTTATCAAGGATGAAAACGTAAATAAGCTGCTCCGGTGCCGGCCTATAAACAGCTGACATTGACAACTGTAGCCCATCACCAAAGGAGCGCTCCTGGACATGATTTAAATATCGTTATAATTGTAACACAATATTTAAATTAAAGATAGGATGAATCAAACAAACAAATCATGTAATTAATGAAAAACAAACGTGTCACAGTTGTTAACTATCTTGAATTATGTTATATATGGCATTTAGGAATAATATTTTTTTCTTTGGAAAGTTGTTAAAAACTCAACATAAGAACTTATTAAAGAATAAAATGATACTATTACATATCTGTAACGATGAAAAGAATCAGAAACATCGTCGTCGTTGTGTGAAAAATAATTATCACAAAACAATCGTAATGGTTGAGTGCAGTTCAAATTAGAGCTAGCACGCTGCAGTTGGCAGCCATGTTTTACTTGCTCGTTCGTTTGGCAGCTGTCATCGATGGGTTGCTGTAAACAAAAAGAAGGCGCTACAAAAACACGCACGGAAGCGAACGGAAAAGAGTGCAGGGTACGAAAAAGTTTGCCCACAGGTGAAATAGGGCGGCTCCTTCTGCTGTTGGGGGCACGAAAATTCACCGCGAGTGTGAAATCTTTGACTACGAGTCTGTGCGAGCGATAGACAACCCCGGAAGCACTTCCCCAGCAGAAGGCGGATGAAAACAAACTAGAACGCGAAGGAGCATCACCGTCCAACCGAGTGACACAGACAAACCATGGGCATCGACTTCGAGGTGAACGATTACATCAAAACGCTCAAGAAGGACGGTGGCCCGTACAAATGTCCGAAGTGCGATAAAACGTACAAATCGGTGATTGGGCTGCAGTACCATCTGAACAATTACGACCACGACAACCCGTCGCCCGCCGTCCCAGCCACCGTGTCAACACCGATCAAGCAGAAGGGTAGGAAGCTGAAGCTGGGCGTAACGCCGAAGAACCAGCACGCCTCAAGCCCACCGAAGGAAGGCATCACGTACCTCGAGACGGAGCATCTAGTGCGGTTGGACTGCAATGGGAAGACGGTGAAGATTCCGGTACTGGACACGCTGCCGGTGGTGTCGTCCGAAGAGTACGAAGCAAAGTGTCGAACCACGTCCGACTTCGAAGCGTACGCGGTAACGCCACCGGAAGAGCCGGAGGTCCAGCTACCAGAGGGCAAGTTTAAAGAGATCGAGGACTACACGATCTGCGATGCACCGCCACGGCCGAACGCGTACATCCGGTTCATCGAAAAGTCCAGCGAGGAGTTGGACGGTGAGGTCGAGTACGATGTGGACGAGGAAGACACAACCTGGCTAAGCATCATCAATGAACGCCGGGCGGCACAGAACGTCGGACCGGTGCCAGTAGATTCGTTGGAGCTGCTGATGGATCGGCTCGAGAAGGAATCGTTCTTTCAGGCTGCGGCAAACGGACAGAATGGGGCAGTGGTGGACGATGACGCCGTGTGTTGTATCTGTATGGATGGCGAATGTCAAAACACGAACGTGATCCTGTTCTGCGACATGTGCAATCTGGCCGTGCATCAGGATTGCTACGGTGTGCCGTACATCCCGGAGGGCCAGTGGCTATGTCGGCGCTGTTTGCAGAGTCCTAGCCGTCCGGTCGATTGTGTGCTTTGTCCGAACACTGGCGGCGCGTTCAAACAGACCGACAACAACCAGTGGGCGCACGTGGTTTGCGCACTGTGGATTCCGGAGGTCCGGTTCGCCAACACCGTATTTCTCGAGCCGATCGATTCCATCGAAACCATCCCGCCGGCGCGGTGGCGACTGACGTGCTACATCTGCAAACAGAAAGGCATCGGAGCGTGTATTCAGTGTAACAAGAATTATTGCTACGCCGCCTTCCACGTGACCTGTGCGCAGCAGGCCGGATTGTGCATGCGAATGGACACGGTCAAGGGTTCGGACACGAATCCGGTGGTGGTACAAAAGATGGCCTACTGTGATGCGCACACCCCGTTGAACGCGCTTCAGACAACGCCCGGCAACTCGCCCGATGGAGGTGGCCCACCGACGGATGCGCGTGAGGTGACGCGCGAAAAGATGAAAAAAGCCCGAAAGTTACTAGCGCTCAAGCGAACCAGCGCACCGGTCATCCTCATCCCGACCATACCGCAGAATCGCATCGAAGAGATATCGTCGCTGGTGAACATCCCGAAGAAGCAGCAGTTCATACAGCGTCTCATAGCCTACTGGACCCTGAAGCGGCAGTACCGGAACGGAGTGCCGCTGCTGAGACGGCTGCAATCGCAGGGTCAAGCGCAGGGGACGGGTGTGCCCGGGTGTCGCGATCGTTCCGATGGTTCACCGGACGCGCAGGAGCTCTACCAGCAGCTCAAGTACTGGCAGTGTCTCCGGCAGGATCTGGAGCGGTCCCGGTTACTGTGCGAGTTGGTGCGGAAGCGTGAGAAGATAAAGCTCATCCTGATCAAGACGACCGAACAGCTCGTGATGGCAAAGCTGAACCCGATCGAGAGCGTGCTGCATCGGATACTGGACCAACTGGAGGGGAAGGACGATAAGGAGATCTTCCGCGAGCCGGTCGACACGGAGGAGGTCCCCGACTACACGGACATCGTGAAACACCCGATGGATCTCGGTACGATGCGCCAGAAACTGAAGCGTGGCATGTACGTACGCATCGAAGATCTCGAGCAGGACTTTGCGCTGATGATCCGCAACTGTCTGGCGTACAACAATAAGGACACCATGTTCTATCGGGCCGGTGTACGGATGCGTGATGCTGGTGCGATCGTCTTCCGAACCGTGCGCAAAGAACTCGAACGTTCCGGGCTATTTCAAACGCCACAGCCACCGCTGGAACCGATAGCGACCAGTGTGGCTGCGAGCGCAAGAACTATTGGCGCTAGCGGTGGGGCAGTTGGTACGCCCAACGAGGATAACATTGCGATGGACATTGAGAACGAACTGACGAAGCTTACGGGGCAGTCGGCAAACGTGGAGCACATCGGAAAGCTTCAGACGCTACTCGGCAAAGCGAACGGTATCCGGCACGCACTGACGCGCTCGAAACGCATCAAACAAATACGAAACGAGATAGCGCGGGTGAAACGTGCCATCAGTAAGGATCCGGAGCGAGCAATGGTAAGACTTTTGGTAGTTGCGATAGCGCAGTGCGCTTGTTTTGTTTTTTTATTGTTTTTTTTTTGTTTTAATGTCATTACCTTTCTTGCCCTCCAGTTAAACGATCGTCGGTTTTCGTCGGATCTGTTGGCGGCGGGACCTAGCTCATCATCGCTTAGTGGAACGCCCGCTTCATCGCTCGCCGGTTCAACGCACTCGCCGAAGAAGCAGCTTACCCATTCCATGCACGGTGAACCGCCGTCCACCAGCGGAATCGGTGCGCTTGCCGGATCCAGCCTTTCCATCGTGCAAAAGCATCACCAAATCACACCGGAAGCGAGTCCACTGAAGGTGCTCCACAACAGTCCCTCACCGTCCGGTGTAAATCGAAGGTACGGTGACGAATTGATTCGGTGTTCGCCTTTCGCTTCTCTTCTAATAATTTTTTTTCATCCCTTTTTCAGAACCGCCGTATTGTTCACACGCAAAGCACAAGCCGCCTTAAAGAAACCGGATACAGCGCTCAAGCAGGAGGAAAGTGCTGGTGTTGGTGCCGTTGGTGCCGGTGTTGGGGGCGGGGGCAGTGGTGCCGGCACTGGAGGGCCTGGCAGTTCGAACGTGACGCCAATGACGACGACAGAATTGCTTCAGAAGACGGCCAAAAAGATCAACCGCGGCAAGCGAATAGGCAAAAGTGGGAAAGGCATCGAATCGTTCCTGGAGGCAACGTGCGCTTCGGCGCTGGATGGTAAACCGATCGAGCGCAAATCGCTCGAAGCCATCCCGGACAGCTTTCGTGTGTACCGGGGCCAACAGGATCGTGAGATCAGCGAATCGGAGAGTAATCTTAGCCTCACCGGAAGTACCTGTAGTAGTTGCAGTGGTTTTAGCGGCAGCGGATCGGAGTCGGAGTTTGGGTACGTAGAGGAAGGAGCAACGTTTCTCGCTTTCTACGAGTGGATGAGGTTTTAAGTAATGTCTCTATCTATCTTTCTTCACGCTTTACAAAATAATAGGTCCAGCAACGACGACGATCACTCGTACTGCGACTCGGAGGTGTCCACAAACAGCGAACCGGATGTGGAACCGCTGCCGGAGAAGCCTGCATTGGAACCGCTCAAGCTGGTGTGGGCTAAATGCCGTGGCTATCCGTGGTATCCGGCGCTCATCATCGATCCAAACATTCCGAAGGGTTTCGTGCACAATGGTGTGCCGCTTCCGGCACCACCGGCCGACGTACTCGCCCTGCGCTCCAACTACGACGAGCCCGTCTTCCTCGTGCTGTTCTTCGACGTGAAGCGCACGTGGCAGTGGCTGCCGGACGGAAAGCTGGAGCTGCTCGGCGTCGACAAGGAACTCGATCAGAGTAAACTGGGCGAATCACGCAAGCCGACCGAACGGAAGGCCGTCAACAAGGCGTACCAGGAGGCGCTCCACTATCACAGCCAGGTGTCGAGTGCGGACGGGCCGGCGGGGAAGTTATGATGCTATGGGAACTACGGTGCACCGGGCGGCAACGGCAACTCGGATGGTCAGGAAGATGACGAACAGGGAGAGGAACAAGAGGAGGAAGAGGTGGTGGAGGAGGAGGAGGAGGAGGAAGAGGAAGCGGAGGCGGAGGCGGAGGTGGAGGTGGAGGTGGAGGTGGAGGTGGAGGTGGAGGTGGAGGTGGAGGAGGAGGAAGACGAGGAGGATGACGAAGTAGATGATGAGGATGAAAACGGCGAAGAATCATGCTAGGATTGGTCAAGCAGTAGTTACTAAAATTGGCACTATTGCTCTTTTCGGTTTTAATTTGAGGACTTTATCACAACTCTCTTTTGAATGTATTCTCCATCCATACGCCACAGTCAAATGTTAGTGGGTGTAAAACATGCCTGTGTTGCCGTTATGTTTGTCTAGATGTGTTTCGGGTTAATTTTTTTTTTATCGCCATCGCCGAGCAGTGAGTGTTAGGAATAAGTGTTGCGTGACTGCGAGTATTTGTTTTTTCAAATTCCCTCTCCCCTCCTGTCTGTTTGTCGTTGGTGGGTATAAATGTACGTGGGAATAAATCTGTTTAACGTTTGCGTGGAGAGTCCCTAGCAGGGAGGAGAAGGTATTAGAGTCAGCGTCTAACTAATGCAGCGATCTTGGCCGGATCGCAAGGATCCTGGCTGGCTTTAAAGACATTGTTTAGGCCTTTTATGTGCTAAGATGTGCGAAGATCGTGTGGTGAGTGAGAGGTCAAGCTCCGTAAGGCTTTATCTATTTATACACTAATTTAGGGGATTCGTTTAGGAAGTGTCGCGTAATATTTCGAGAGTAAAAACAAAACAAAAAAAAAAGAAACAAGAACGCGATAAAAATCATCTCATCACACACCCATACATACGCAACCATTCGCTCTGATGTACTGAACGAAACAAGATCAAGTAAAATAAAAGTATTTCTCCTCGAATGCGGTTATAAAGCATGAAGCAACCGGGAACGAATGATTTCAATTCAAACAAGCCTTTTTTTCTGATGAGAACACGAGTGATAACGAGAGAGAGAGAGAAAGAGTGCATGGGAGTGGGAGAAAGAAAGAAAGTGCGGCAGATTAGAACGGAATCCTTCAGTCCATTCCTTCACTCGATCGCGTTCGGTAGTGTCCGTCACCCGTTGAAGCCACGAGCTGGTGCGCACGTGCTTGCATTATAGGCATTTTTCATGGGAAATTTTTGGGAAATCCGCCCGAGTGAGTGCATCGTTTGCGTGCGTGTTTATTTTCAGTGAAAATGTGATAGAAAAGTGTTGGGGTAGAGTGTAAAGTTGTCGTAAAAATCGATATAAAAGAAAATTTGTGATAGTGTCTTTAAGGTAGTGGAAAATGCGTCCGAAAAAGGGAAGAAAAGTGTTGTCTTGTTATTTTCCAGCGTGTGATAAGGTGTGAAAAGTGTGAAAAGTGTGTTTTTCCAATCGTCAGAGTGCGTGAAAATGTGCAAGATAAGTGGAAGCGTCAGTAGCGTTCTTTTCTAGCGCCATTTTGTTGGTCCCCATTCGATTCGTTTCGATCATCCGGTCACCGGCTACAGCTTCAGTGATCGTGAGTGTGTTGGTGTTATGTGGGTGCTTCAGTGATAAGGCACTGGCCATTGATCGTTCATCGGTGGTGGGTAAGAAGGCGAGGCAGGTGAGTTTTAACACAAATACTATCGTTATTCTTTTATTCCGCTTTACTTTTGTGCCCGTCGCATGCGCACATTCTGAGAGCACATTTATACTGGGGCTGAGCACTGGGGATTCATTTGAGCTGTGTCTCCGTACGCCATTCTTTTCTCTCACGACCGTCGCTATCGTTTTGTTAAATACAGTGCAACACCATCTTTGACCCCCTCCAGTGTGTTGCCGTTCGAAACACGTTCTGCACGTTTCATACACTATTTTAATACCAGCCTTACACATTAAGCTCCTAGTAGTTCAGACTAACGAATTCTTTCCTCACGTTTCCTGCTAATAGTTCTCCTTAGTTTTCTTCTTCGCCTTTGCTATATGTACACTTTTCACATTTGTTTTGTCCCCTACCCGAACCAGGGCGTCTTGTTTGTTCCTTGAGAATGCATTTGTTGCTTTGGGCATCCTTCCGTGTAGTAAAGTACCTCCAGCACAAGGAGCACATGTGCGCAAACCAATAATACGTTCCGAAATCGATCAAATTTATCACCACACGGGTCCACTTCCGTGTGTTTGCATGTGTGTTGGCCAAAATACAATACGCGCCTCGGTCGCTCGGTGGATTATTTGTAGTACGTTGACTGTAATGGCCGACCGGATGATGTGTAGGTACTCATTGGTATGCTGCTTTGCGATTTGGTGGTGCCACCCCCTCCACCACCACCACCACCACCAATACCACCGTTCGGCCCTATCGTGCCACCGAGTGTGCTTCCGCCCCCGTACAGCTGCTCCGCGCCCGTCGGTGCATAGTCCACGTCATAGTAGATTCCAGACTGCGAATGAGCGGACCATAAATGATGGTGTTACGTTCGTTTTGGTGGAAGGAAAGGTCGGCTCGCAACAAAAAGTAGTACGCTTACCGTCACGCTGGCATTGCTGCGACTCTTTGGTCGTGGGACGTTAAAGTTCCGTCCGAGCAGATCAGCCCGGTCCTCCTCCTCGCTGGAGCTGGAATTTTCCAGCGTTCGCATACCGTTCCTGCTCAGTCCAAGGGTTCTACGGGGAGGCAAAAAGTGAGGTTAGTTGGCGCGTTGCTATGGATAGGGGTAGGGGGGCGCGGGGGCGCGCGCTTCATACCTCGGCAGTGGCACAGGCGGTAGTGTTCCGGTGTGCATGGGCAGGGTTCCGTGCAGCGAGAGGGTATTCATGCTGCCGATGGTCTGTAAATTCGGATATCCGAACATGGCCGACGATGGGCGTCCCGCGACGGGCTCAGCCTGTACGAAGAAGGATAAGGAAAGCAATAGCAAACAAACAAAACAAAAAAAAACAGCACATTTGGTTAGTCCCATCACGGTTCCCATTCGAGTCCGTTCCGCGTGGCGACTCCGTACTTCGGCGTAGCTTACCGCGTAATGATTCGCTTGAGCCATTACGTCCGCAATCTGTGCCCATCGCATCCGATCCTCCAGTGTGACCTGGTACGGGGCCTGTCCCATCACTGGCGTCTTCACCTGACCGTTGCCGAGATAGCCAAACACGGGGCTACCCATGGCGTTCTTGTGCTCCCGCTGCCACTTCCGACTATCAAGTGAAAGAGAGTGAGGGGGAGAGAGAGAGAGGGGGATAGTGCGTGTGTGGGATTAGCATATGGGCGGGCCTGGAGGAGCCGACGTCTCCACACAACCAGCTTACCTCCACATGACGAGGCAGATGAGTGTGAGCACAATGATGACAACGGCGGCAACGGAGGCACCAACTGCGACCCCGAGCACCTCCCCATCGATCTCACACTGTGTGCCGTAGTAGCTTCCCAAGCACTTGCACACCTGCCGATTGTTGGCATTGTCGTAGCTGCAGGTGCCACGGTTCGTACAGTACGACTCCGGGCAGGAGAGACACTCCCGGCCAGCGCGCTGCGGCTGATCGGCCCACGGATCGCGGAACCCCCCGTTGCACTCGCACCGGAACGTACCGAACAGGTTGGTGCACTGGGCTTCCTCGTCGCAGTCGTTCAACTCGTCCGAGGTACACTCGTCCACGTCCTGCACGCTGGAAACCGCCCCGGTCGGTGCCTCCACGTACAGCGCCGAGTTGCCGATGTTGTTGTTCCGTCGGTGGATCACACCCAGCAGATGGCGCTGGATGTCGGAACGCAGCGCCGGTCGCAGGGTTTCCGCGTTCTCGTCCAGATTGACCGTGTAGTTGACAAACACTGCACCGGTCGGAGAGGCAGCACCAGCCGACGCGAGCGTGTAGATGCCGTTGATACGTGCCTCCAGGAACTCGTCCGAGAACGGTGTCATCGACATGGCCGAATCCATCTAGAAAAAAAGCCATCCCCCGAAAAAAAGCCAAAAAAGAAAAACAAATATTGTAAGTATGCGTTGCGAGCAACTACTCCGCGCCCTCCCTCTCTCTCTCCTTACTCACCGCTCTGATTGCTTCGTAGCTAAGCTGTTGGTACTTCTCGCTGCCCCGGTCGGCCAGCGCCGCGTCCCAGTGGATTCGTCGCTCGTAAATCTTGTCCACGCGCATCGACAGCATCAGCGAAACAATCCTCCGGCACGGTTCGCGATGCTTCCGTCTCGCGTATCCGGGCCGGCAATGGCAGCTAGATACACCGTTCTCCGTCTTGCACCGCTCGTTTTGCGCCTGATCACAGGTCGAGTCGTCGCCTACTATGCACGTATCGATACGCACCGGAGGCAAGCCGATAGCCGGCGGGTACTTGGGACGGGTTTGATGCACGAGCGGCACCCGATGGCCAGTGGCACCCGCCAACGGTTTGTTCGGCCCGAGCGGACCGGCATGTGCGGGAGACTCCGTTTCCGGGACGGCGTACCCGGTACCGACGATGCCCGGCTGCAGTGCTGGAGGCGTTGGACCTAGCTTCGGTGGTTTCGGACGTTCGGTGGCGACCGGTGCCGGTCCGTTCGTGCGAACCGGTGTCGCCTGTATCTGCGTCTTCTGTCCCCGCTGCGTCTCCGTACCGAACAGGTCGATGTAGGAGCGTTTGCCGTCGATTGAAACGAACCCGTCGGTGCCGGTACCGGTGAGGATGATGCTTGCCTCCGGACCTGCTGTGCCCGCCGGCCCACCGCCGGGCCGGTTGTAATAGGGATTGATTTTAACAGTCTGCTGAGATCCGGCACCACCCGCACCACCCGGGCCCTGAATGGCGGACAGCGTAACGTCGAAGATCTCACCGTAGTTTGGTGGCCGCGATCCTGGAGCCGCTCCCGGCGGGGGAGCCGTGTAGATCTCCGGTCGGTTCGCGAACGGGGGCAGATTTTGTGTGCGAATAAAATTACTTCCACCGGAGCCTCCCGCACCACCACCACCACCCCCCGGTTTGAAGTCCGGATCATCGAGTACCAATCCGGGCCGAGGCTGGAAGCGATAGTCCGATGGTTTGGATGCGTCCGTCGTTCGAGTGGAGACACTTGTCGTTGGCGCGATGGCCTCCGAAGACGGGGTGGACGAAGACGTCGATGTCGAGATTTCGGTTGATGACGACGGTAGCAAAGTGGGCGTTGGAGTGATCGTTCGTGAGGGCCCTTCACCGCCGGACAAGGCAGGTTCGATGGTGCTAGTGCTGGTGGTCGTTATCGTCACGCCAGTCGCTAGCGATGGAGTTGGCTCCAGCACACCACTCGAGGGAAGATATTCGATCGAGTTGATTTCGTACACGCTGGGAACTACCTCGGGCTCGTAGGACGACTCGCCACCGTCACTCGGAGGCATAACGCTGGCGGCACTCGTCGCCGATTCGATCGTGTACTGAACCTCCGGAGTCGGAGTCGGAGTCGGAGTCGCAGTCGGTGTGGGCCGTCGCTTCGGTGACGGCTGTTCCGATTCGGGATCCGCGTTCGCGGTCGTCGTTTTCGCTGTTGTTGTTGGGGCCTCGTCCACCTCCGGATCCGCGTCCCCCGAGCCGTGTGTCGTCGTTGTCAGGTAACTGTTACCGGCCGCACTCGGCGCTTCGTAGGGCGTATCTTCGAGCACCTTCTCCGTGACGTTGTCGATAGCGTTGCCGGCGTCGTTGTTGCTCGTTGGAATGGCGATCGGGCCCGTGCTTCCATCGTAGCTGGACGAATCGGGCCGGTAGTCTAAGTTACTTGGGTACGGTTTGTACGGTGGAATCGGTCGCCGGTTGGGTGAGATCGGAGGTCGAGGCTTGGGTCGCTGCCAGGGCGGCCGGTTTTGGGACACAAACCCGGGCCGGTACGTTTGCTGCATCGACGGAACAATCTGCTCCGGGATGGGCACTCCCGTCAGGAACGGTCGCACCGGATGATCCGGCCGCGGGCCCTGCGGCGGTGGACCCTGCTGCTGCTGCTGCTGCTGCTGCTGCACAAGCGACAGATCCGGCCGCGAGGAAGTCGGAGCACCCAGCTCTCCTTCGTACTCGTTCGGAAGCGGCTGAGCCTCGGAGATACGGGGCGGGCCACGGTTGTTGATGCGCGTAGCCGAGTGGCGACGGGTTGGTTGGGGGTTCGCGTGCACGTTGACGTTTCCGTTCAGCAGCTTCACGATGCCGGTGATGATGTCTTGAATGTCCGGGTTTGGGTTCTGCCGACTTCCTTGCGCTGGAACCGGTCCCGGGCCCCTGTGGAACGGCTGCTGACGCTGGGCAGCTAGAACCGCCCGCTGTACGTTCGATATGTTCATGGCCAGCTCCTTGGTGCGCTGGTACGACTCGTCCAGCAGATCCTTCCCATGGCGACCGGAGGGTCCAGTCGTCTCCAGCACACTGTTGCTGTTACTATCGAACGACACCCCGAGCACACTCTTCTCCGCGCGTGGCGTAAGCTCGTTCATGATGGGCCAAGCGGAGCGCTTCGATTTGCCGCCCAGCGGGGTCGTGTCCAACGGCAGCACCGCCCGCCTACTGCGACAGTCTTGTGATGAGCCACAGCTAGTGGTTTGCTTTGGAACGGTGCTGGCAGTGGTCACCGCCGCCACGAGCCAGAGGCCGACCAGCGTGGCTGCCATCAGTCGGTACAGGTACATCTGTACGCTTCGCAGGTGTCCTTTTGCGTGCATCGTGCGTCGAGTCGAGGACGCTTGCTTGAAGCTGTTTTGTTTTGTTTTTTGTTTTGTTTTCCCCCCTTCAAAGCAGGTGAGGCTGCGTCTGAGTGCTACGCGCGTACTGTGCGTTCGCAACCGTTCGTTCGTTTCCCTAGCAGCGGACAGTTTCAAATCGTTGAATGGCCGGTGGCGCCGTGTCGAGCTTGTGCGCTCTTACGCGGCTCATCTTTTCCCGCTCCCGGCACTGCTCGTCCGCGTTCCGCGTGCCGCGTTGCCGTAAGGACCTGCGGATGAAAAGCGCACCGGTGAGATGAGACGATAGCAAATTAGCTTGGCGGCAACATTGAAACTAGCACACGCCGCACACCGCTCACGAATGGGGAAGCCTGTGGCTCGACTGCACTGGCAGTCACATTCCTGAAAACAAGTTTCAAATTGGACAACGGAACTTGCAAGCACGGCGACGGGAGTCGGCTTTAATCTGCCGACCGGCGCACCTCTTCCCCGTCCGCCCGCTCGTACGATTCGCTGTTAGTTATTACTCCATAAAACTAAATCGGCCAATGATCCAAACACACGCATCCACCAAGCGGAAGCGAAGCGCGCGAGGGAGGGAAAGCGAACGAGACTGCATCTGGATCATATGCGAATTGCGGACGCACAGAAAGCGAGCAGAGAAAAAAGCACAAAAATAAACATCTACCAGCGCGCCACGCCGTAAGCAAATCGTGCGGTGGTGTTGACCCCAAAATGCTGGCCCACTCGCGGTGGGTTCGAGTTCGGGAAAATTGCCTTCACCGCACGCGATCCGGTAGCGATAACGCTCACAGGCCGCGCAATGCCCAATGCAACCTGTTCTCTCCAACCTTCTCTCCACGCCAGGGCGGGGTTTGTGCTAAAAAAAAGCGCTCAATACCGTGTACGTTTTCCCTCCCCTCTCTTTCCTTCCTTCCCTCCTCCATTTCTCCCCCACTCACACACATGGTTGTCCGTGGTTACCATTTCTCGCCGTTTCAAAATTTCGGATTCTGTGGAAAATATTTTCCGCATAGCTATAAAAGGGGTAAGCGGGCTATGGGGGCTATGGGGGCTAGTGATCCAGAAAGTCGGGTGCATAAATCAACGGCGCTCACATTCTCGAGCATCCGGTGCCCGATGGTGCATCCCCGCATCCATCCGGCGTGTAAGTGACGCGACGGCCGCGTCTGGCCAGCGGATCGATCCGATCATATTCCGGTCATAAAATAGTTCAAGTAACAGTGCCTCACGCGTGAGCACGTGCGTGGTGGAAGTAGAGAAGGAAACAAATGGTTTCAGCGCCATCGAGCGACGAGAAACCGTTGCTCCTGCCTTGCTCCGAAGTTGCATCCGAAGGGAGACGTTTCAATTGAAGACGGAATTGAAGGTTTCACCAGTCGAGTACCGTTTCGATATCAATCAGACTCGAATTATGCCTACAGCCTATGAGTATGTTTTTTGTCTCTTTCGTTTGCTCGATCGTTAAGCCTCTCGTGTCGGCTCGTTACATCAGTTTGTTATCCCACTGAAAAGGAGCAATTCAATTACACCGAGGGAAAGGCAGGCAAACTGCTGCCGGAGGAAACCACCCTTCACGCTCGAAATTTGTTGCGCTCAAGTTTCACTTTCCTGTGGATTCGGCTGTTGAGTAACAACGACATACCAGGCCTGTCTTCCTACGTACGTGGCTTGCAAGACGTCATTAGTAGTGCATGTTAGCGTTCGTAGCGTTTTCAGAACAAAAGTTCTGAATCAATGACGCTTCAGTAAGCTAGCGATTGGGTCGAGCTTTGCGAATAAAATGTCCCGAAAAATGGGATCGATTGCTCACTGATAGATGCTACCAGACACGGTACACTTATTTTTACTCCTGATACAAACATCAACCGAGCGACTCGGAACGACTCGGTTGCGGTGCAAGAAGGCGACGAACTCGACCGGTCCAATTTCCTTGACATACTGTTTTCTCATCCACTCCTGCGCTCGCGCGAGTGCTTGCGCTTAACTTACTCTTACTTTCATTCGTTGCAGAACGATTGAAACACTCACAGACAAACGAAAGAAAAGAAAAAAACGATCGATGATGATCGATCGACAATCAACTCGGAAGAGGAAGATCGGAGATCGGTTGAAAGTTAGGAAAATTACGCATGGTTGTGTTTTGTTTTTGGGGTTTTTCGCTGCCTGCCACCGCTCCAGATGAAGCTAATTGCATGATTTAGCCGTTGTGTTCCAGCCAGTCTCAGTCCGTGACCTTAATCTTGCCACACCTGAGCACGGCGCAGCTTCTTCTCCTCATCTTCGTTTCCAATGGTCAATTCGGGATGAATATAAATATGTGTGTATGTGTGTGTGTGTTGGGAGGGGGATGGAAATATTACACGCTTTTCGGCACATCCATGGTCGGTGGGTTCGGCTGTGCTCTGTTTGCTACGGAGGAGTTGTATCAGCAGCACCAGCAGCAGCAGCAGCAGTAACAACAACAGAAAAAAAGCTCCGTTAATTGAATATCTTCTTTCTTTCGCTACTCACCCGGAACCTTGGCAACGAGAGTTTTTTTTTCGTGTGGGAAGGGAAGGTGGTTTACTGTGGCGCCTCAGCTTTGGAGGGTAAATTTGCAGTAGGGAACTGGAACTGCTACTGCTTGCGGATCCGGGAACTGGCTAGCGATCCGAAATTGGCCTTCGAGGCGCGCTCGCTCGGTTGGTACTTTCCTGATGACTAACTCACTGCAGCATTATGATGAACGCTTGCGTCAGAGAGTCAACGTGCCGTGTCCGGGTCGTCGTTTTGGTACGGTTCGGCTTGAGGCGGTTTGATTTCGCCACCAACACCAACACCACCACCACCACCACCACGTGCCATTGTGTTGTGAGTTCAGTTCAACCTCCTTTTCGCTGCGCGCGGCAGAGAGGAAGAGGAGGGTGACGAAAAGAGAGGGAGAGGGGCACCGTGAGGAATAGCACATGTTACGAAATGCTAATTCGGTGAGCATACTGTGCCGGTGCGTCGTGTGGTGTGTGTCTTTATGCGAATGCACCGTAAAATTGTGTTGTTATCATCATACTTCACCTTGGTTCACCCCCGCCGAGAGAAGTAAACCGGATCCACCGGCAGAGACAATTGTTTTTATTTTTTTTTTCGACGCCACCCGTGTGTCGTATCGAGGCAAACCGAATGCATCTATGTCTTTCCACTACCGGGCGCTTACACACGCACAAACACACACAACCATGACTACCACGAATGCAATGCAGTCCAATGTGTGTCCGCGTGTGTGGCGGGGATTGGTTCAATGCGGGTTGTTTTTTTGTGCGCACCTTACCACGTCGCACCGAGTGAAAGTCTTGTCTCTGTGTGTCGGCCTGTGTCACGCTGTACCTTGACTTGCGAAATATATGAATTCGCGCATTTCGATTTCACCGATCGAATTTTTGGTTCTTGTTGTTGTTGCGTTATAATCTCGGAATGCAATGCAGGAAGGAAAGAGCAGCAGCGAAAGGTTCTGCCTGCGTGGATCGAAAAACAAAAAACAAGAACTGGTTTGCTTGGCAGCATCTCCCGTTTTCTCTGGTGCCTAAAAATCGAAAGCAATATCGCGTGTGTAAAACGATAAAATATTCGATATTGTGGCAACACGCCACGGGTGCCCCACAGATGAAAGGTAGAATGGCCGCAAAAAAATAGCTATTGACCTTAAAATTTAAATCGGCGCTGCCCCGGTTCGGATTGCTTTTATTGCACTTTCCTCGAATGTGTGAAGTATGCTTCCTTTACGATCTGATGATCGAGAGGGCGAATTTAACTCACATGATCACACACTACAAGATGAATCGGTCGATCAAGAACCGGCTTGTGAAAGGGTTCACTAGGTGAAGATCGCGTCCGTGATTGCGATTGCTCCTCCGCCCCCCTGCTCTCCCCATCTTGAATTCATAAACCTGTTCAACGCCTTGGCCAAGCGGCAGCAGAAAGCGCCATCGAAATCCGACGAAAAGCAGCTGATAAAAAATGCAACTCATCAACGTTGCCGTAGAAGTTCAGCGTACACAATAATCGTGTACCGTTTGCGTATTCTTGTATTACACCAGCCCCCGACTCACGCTGCTCGAAGTCGTTATTTCACCAGTTCTTATACAGAGGGATTTGTTTTTGTGAATTTCTATTCCACAAACACCACCACTGGTTTCCGGGGCGCGCCGCAGAACTCGTGTGGAGCCGCAATGACACGAGGTGAGTTTGGTGTACCGCTATCAGTGCCACTTTAACGGGCAGCATGCCGCTGGAAAGCCGGAGTTGGATTCTTTTTCCGGTTTTCATCAGCTTGGACTTGACCTCCTCCCAGAGTTCGGCGGATCGAAAACCTCGATTCGGGATCACAGGCGCTCGTATCGCGGACGGAGGCCAGAAACGAGTTTCTTATGGTCGATTTTTTCGTGTCAAGTGTTGCCAAGCATTTGCGTAACATTGAGTTCAATCTCAGGTCTTTTTGAAGTTTGCCCTACTCTATCTTTCAAACAATCGGGAGTGTTAATGTAATGGTTAAAAAAAATACAACTACCAACCAAACGGCTAGACAACTCACCGTTAATCCCTTTTTCGGTGGAAGATGGATTCTTCCGATTGTGCGATAAACAAGCGCTCTCAGTTGTGTTTGTGCGTGTGTGTTTTCAAATGAAAAATTATTCAACCTTGTTTGTGAGATGTAAGTGATCGATAAAGCTCATAAACCGTTACGCGAACCGTCTCATGGACTGCGTGTGCAAGGGATTAAATCCTTTTTCCTCTACGACTAGTTTGTTGGGTGAAGAACTTTGAGAATTTATTTTTTTTAAGGTTTGCTTGAATAAGCAACGATCGTTTCTCTAAACGAATACTGCTGATGATTAATAGATGAGGATGTATTGGATCGAATCTTCAAGCTGCTCGCGAGACCGACGTCGATCAGTTTGAATCGGGAAGAAACCCGTAAATGGAAGAGAACCCATCGCATCGTAAAAGGAGCTGAAGAAAGCAGCCGAAGAGAAGGTGCGTGCGTTGCTGCGCTATTAATTTAAAACCACATCACTAACATTCGTGCACAGTTCATTCCAGTTCACGTTACACGTTGTTTTCCCCCTACTACTGCTACTATTTTTACTATTATTAGTCTTTTATGTATCACACGAGACGTGAGGAGGCGTGAATGAGGAATTGTTACCGTGAGTGGCTTTGCTGTCAGCTGCAGCCACCTCCTCCACCATTACACACTTTCGCGGCTACGCAACGGACGGACGGGCTTTGTACGACGTGCGACGACGACATTGACGAGAGCAGCGTGGTGTGCAATGATGCAAAAGAAGGAGAAGAAATGATGGAGCCGATGGAGGGGTGAGGAGAGAGAGA
>JXXA01006024.1:0-12118 GCA_000956255.1 Anopheles punctulatus
TTAATCAAATCAATTCACTTCAGTAGGCACAATAACTTGTCTTGTTTGACTTTTCTTGACTTGTTTATCACAATTAAAAAATGAAGCATAGGTTTGACGACTTAACGACGATATTTTGCACTCTTTTCATATTTGAAATTTTCATACTGAAACAGCTTTACAATTTAACATACGAGACAATCAATCACAAATACATTTTCAACTGGTTGAATTGTTACCATACATTTCATACATTGAGCGAAAATAGCAGTCAATGTATGAAAAAGATAACAATAAATTATTATGTTAGTAAATTTATCTACTTTTACCCACTGTTCCTTGACTAGAAAGATAAATTCGGGCAATCTCCTTCGCCTGTGGTTACTGGCGGTGAGTTAACCTATGCACACAAGAGAACCTGTATAAAAGCAGCTAATTTAGGCTACTCCCATGTTCCCCGGAATCGATCCCGTCGTTCCCTTCCGGTTCGGTCCGAGGTCTTGATTTTTCGATGCTTTTGGGCACAATTTTCAGGACTGTCCATTTCCATGTTTTGCACTACTCGGAAGGTATCGAGGTATGCAACGTGGTCGATAAATATTATGTGCTATCTTACAGTAGCTATCTGTTGACACGCTTTGTGTGCTTCTTCGTCGAACGACATCATAGATCTTGTGCGAAAATACCTTCCCCACCCAACCTGGACAAGCACGATGCGACGGGTCGATAAATTCGACAAAAGCCACCTAATGCTTCATTGTAAACCGGAAGTACTCCTGGTCGATCCGGAGTACCCTACTCGTGGGACATGAATGTATAATCTAACGCACAGGAGTCATACGTGGGATGCTTTTCTCTAGTCAAAGCTTTTTTGTCATATCGTAATAGTTTTGCTCGCTACCACGCTTATCGGCGTAGATAAGGGACGGAAGAATCCCCATGCCCTGATCGCGCACGGATCCCGTCTGGGCATGGCAACCGTTTTGGCGAAATTCCAGCGCGCACCCGCTATGTCGCATGGGAGCGGACGGTAAAGATTTTTCTTGTCACACCCGAACCGATGCGATCTGATATATGCATATAAATATTCTGTTCTTCGTTTGGCTCCCGAACGGAACGAAGCCACCGTTTCGCATGTGCTTGCTCGCTTCCCGGAGTCATTTATCGTGGTCCTGTGCTAGACGGGCTTTATTTCGAGGTACGACAAACAGAGGAAAGGTACCGGTCGCCTCGGATGTAGTACAAGTTGAACTTATCGGAAAGTAACCTCGATGCATCATACGGAAGAAGTCGAGTCAATTGGGACCTACTGAAACCCATCGTTCGTCTCCGGCGGATCTTCCCAAGATTAGCTTCATAAGACTCTATTTTTTTCTTTTCACTCTCTCTATCTCTATTGAGTAGCGGGTAAGGAGATGGAATTCCATAGCCAACGAACAGTGTACTGCCGAGCAGGGTAATCATCGTAAATTTCTTGAATATCCCGACTTCGTATCAGGTCGAGCATATTATCTTGCGTGAACGATAACATCAAGCAGTAGACTCAACTTATCGAGCCAAATTCTTTTTCCGCACAACTTGTCGGAATTTGCTGTAGGAATATACAACAAAGCTGAAACAAATTGAATCGTTGCTACTTGGTGCCTTTTTGGTATCATGTTTTTTGAAGCCATACCTCAAAAGGTTCAAATATAATTCATAAAATAGTTCATAAACTTTACAACTTTGCTCCTTAAAACGTTTTTGAATACAACAGACCCTGCGTTGCATTTGTTTGATTTTAATGTTTGTTTTAAATAAAATTTAACTTACTTATAAACCCGGTAATGTACACTAAATAACCACTAAAGAACACTTCTTTTAAGCAATACAAATAATTCAAAGATTCACATGATGATGCTAATTATTTTATTCGACAATAGATATCCTATGAAAATTTTCTACTATTCTTGGAGGAATAAATCAATATTGAAATAACATCTCAGTCGGAAACCAGTACACATTTAATTTGTAAAATATTACTACGATCGACATGTGATCGCAAGGTACCTGTAACACTCTTCAAAGATTAACCGGTCCTATTTCGGCACAACAATTGAACAATTTCCAGTAACTTTCACCTATTGTAACAGCCAAATATAATCGTTGCCCAATACTTGGGAGATTGCCTGATGCTAAATTAAGCTTGTAATTATCACTTGTGATCTTGCGAACTTTTAGAAATACCGGCTACCATCAGGCACACAATTTATTATAAATATGAATATTTTCATAAAAAGAGGCATTGAAGATAAGCATTTTGAAGATATAAATCTCTTGGAAAAACACTTCAGCGCAGTTATGCTTCTTACTGGAGGATTTTTTTTAGCGTTAAGTATTCTTTAAGAATGTAACGAATAGTATCCGGTGTTTCGATTTGGTTAATTCTTTACATAAGTTTTGCAGATCGATTGGTAGTGCAACATATTTATAAAACTAAATAAAGAAGACTGATCAATATTATTTTTGCTGTAATACAGTGTGCTCCCTCGCTGAAAACAATTGAAACTAAGGAAAAACATTCTTTTCTTCGAAAAGAACGAAGAAACGTTTGAATACGTAGAACTGGAGAAAAATTGTACCCAACTGGCGGCAAAGTCGTTCTCTTCAAAAGGAAATATGCAAAACAAAACCGGCAACGGCAAAGCACTTGATCATCGATTGTCGATGCTGAAGTACACAGCGTTTTTTTTTTTGCAAACCCATCGCCCTGCTCCATGAATCATCTATTTGCATGGAAATGTATGTATACGCTTCCGTCAATTGTTTGGGGAGTCGCAAAACCAAAACCAAAGGTGCACTCACATGTACAAAGCGAATACTGAACACGTTTTTCTTGCAAGGACAAATACCTAGACCCGTAAACGATCCGCAGTTCGGAATGAAGCAAGTGCGGATGCTATAAGCCATCTATTCTGCTGTGCGACTTCGTATCATTTTCCGGGCTCTTTTCTAGCTCGGCAAGGATTCAGTAAGGTTCGGTAAGCAGTACTAGCTGTACAATACTTAGACAAGTATTATTCGAAAAAGTACACACTGGTAAATCGTATAAAAAATACTTACTACCTTGCATTTGCACCAAGAGCAAGAAGCAGCCAGATTCATCCGGAAAGTCGAGCCATATCAATTAGGAGTAGCATCGTGCCGACCATTGTTCATCGGGTTGGTTTCGTTTGTGTAATACTTACAGCTTTGCACGGAAAAAAGGGGACAGGCAAATAGACTTTGCGCTTTAAATCCGCTTGTTTTTGCTTGCTTCTTAATTTTGTCCTTCTCGTTTTGTGTGCTGCCGGGTTTTGGTTTTTATTTTGTGCCTCGCTGCTCGGCTGCTGTTGTTACGGTTACAGTCGCAATCGCCCTGAGCAGCACGACTTGCTCCTACGCGAAGGTATTGCTCTGCTGTCCATTCGAGCTTTGCACAATGCTTCCGGTCCGACCCGAGTCCAGCAGTCGTATCCGGAAAGACGGGCATTTGTTTGCATTATTTTCAGCCTGTGTTGGGAGGTGGAAAGTAGAAGGTTTTTTTTCAAAAAATTCTTCCCCCTGACCAACGAAGGCGATCGTGAAGTTGAGATGTATCTGCTCGCTACCTCGACTCCTTCTTCCGAGCGAATGTCCTTGCGGCTCCGGGATCTCGAATTATAACAAAGCGTTGCGTTCGCCGGTTTGCACGGGAATGAAACGTATGGATGGTTGGATGGATGGATGGTCCTCAAAAGCCCTTAAGCTTGTCCAGCACCACTCGGCACCAACGAAGCCGGCCCGCTTCAACGTTATTATGTACCGCACCGCTTGGCCATTGTTTTATGTTCAACCCGGTTTTTGCCTTTGTGCTACAGGTCCACACTCGAGACACTTCACTTGGGTCAACATTGACGACGACGACGACGAAGACTACGAACGTCGCAAGTCACACGTGCATCCCAAGCCCGGGCGCAATATCTGTATGCTCCTGTTCACCGAGCCGCAGGGAAAAAAAAGTCACCCGGTGTGGGCAAGAGCGACAGATTGTCCATGTAACTACAAGCTCCGCGCTGCCAGCTTAAAAGGGAAACGGCAGCCCTAAAGAGTCCTTCTCTCAAACCGGAACTGGTCGTAAACTTTTCCCTTCGCACCACCTTCAACTTGTGATCGGGTTGTTTTCTTTTTGCCACCGTTGAAAGAATTTAATTATATCTCGAGAGCTTTTTTCAGTGCTCTGTTTGTTTGCCACTGTCGCAACAAAAGGATAGGATGGGATTCGGATTTCGCTAGTAGTAGTCGCCCCGCGTGGGGCGTGGAGACAAGCCGGGGAAGGCTTTTAGTGTCAAGTTTGCTTGTGTGCATTTAGTACTGAAACTGCATTACAGTGTGATGCGTTGCCCTGGAGAGGCCAGCGAGAAAGATAAAAGCAGTCGCATACGAAACATTTCCAGCGAAAGATTTCCTAATGAGGAGAGGATAGGAAATTCTTATCCTCCCCATGGCCCAGCAGGTCGGCTCGGTATCATGTAGCTCGTTTAAGCTCTCTGTTTGTTTTAATTGATTCCGGCGCACTGCTCGTTTGCTAGCAAAGAAACAATTACTCTCCCAGCCGGAAGGGATGTGAACGGTTGGAGTAATTTATTTTTCAACAGTCGGAAAGACGTGACCTTACAGCAGCGGCGCATGTTCAAGTTCCATTTCTTTCCATCTCAAAAACGGCACCGGTTTCTTGTGCCGCAACACTCCGTTCAAACAACCTAACCGCGTGGCACATTCTTCGAGGCAGCCGCATGATTGAAGTTGACGAAATTAAACTCATCCTGCCCGCTCATCCGTTCCTTTGAAGTTGCCGTTTGGGGTCCTTTTAAACTAGGCTCCTTGGCCTCCGGTGCGGTGCGGGTGTTAAACCGGCAGCGAACGGCTGCACGGATCCACACCATCCGAACGAACGTGATCGCACTTCGGAATGCGATGATTGATTGGTTTGTGTTTGTGTTGCGATATCGAAACTGCCGTGGCCGATAGTGACGGTTTAGCGAATGTTAGTGCCGTCGTTCCGAGGGAAGTAATTCAATTTGCACCACTTTCTTGGTGCGAGCTAGCTGGCCACTGGGTTCGTGCGAGCCTTTGCTTTCAAAACTCAATTTACCACGTTCACTTTGATACAGAAGCGGTATGTTAGCTGGATTAAAACGTAGTCGTTAGGGTTCACTATTACTACAATAAATGGGATGAACGACTGTAAAGATTATTTTGAAAAGATAATTTAACCATGTAGCGAAATTATTTGTGGGCTAGCATTAATTCCACGTACATTGTTTTTGTTTCTGTATTAACAAAAATTATTTTAAAAAGTCGTAAATATTCCCCTTTTGTCTAAGTAAACTGTTTCGTTAATTGTAAGCTTACAGATTAGAATAAATAAATGAAAAATAAATTTATCACGTTACGTTTCAATTGTCGCCGAAATATTTCGTTTTTAATACTAATAGTTCAAGAAAAATCAAAATATTGTGAGAATATGAAATTGCCTAGAATACTTGTGAAATGAATAAAATTTGTAATAGAATTCATGTGTAATAGAATTTGTAATGGAATTCAAGAGCTTGATTTTTCTGTGATCGCTTTAGTTATCGTTGTACATAACAAAAAATATATAAATTATAAATCAGAATTTAAATACAACTGCAAAAAATGTTGATACTTCACAATTTTAACATTTTTTTTGTTAGAATGTCACTTGAAGTTTAGTTTTATGACTAAACCACTTTTAAAACATTCTCCTAAATTACTGTATTCACTGTGAAACATTTCTTTAAACGGCATTTCATATCACCGATTTTGATCAGAACACTAACGAATCCGATTGAAGACAATAAATCTTCACCAGAAACAATCCATGCTTCAAATCAAGTAGTTTGAAATAATGAATCGAGTTACTTTGTCTTAAATTTAATCTTCTAAACAAGCAAAGCTTGATGGTATCGTTTATCATAATCGTTACACTAAAACCAAAGCGTTTGAGTATATCCCTTAATTAGCAACCATTTTCCAGCTGGCTCGAGATCAGTTTGCAACGTACGGCAGCTGTACATAATACGGCCATTCAATCGCATCACTGAGTGCAGCTAAAGCTAAAATAAAATTACTTTTCCACCTGTCCAAGGCGCATAGACGTGCGCTGATACACAAAATCCGAGACCAGGACCCAGTGTGAGTCCCATTCTCAGGTCCATTCCAGCATCGGGGGTGTTACGGTTCCGGTTTCACATTGGCTGCTGAAAACCTCGCACCCGTTTTTTTTTTTTGTCTTGCCAACCTCACCGAACCAATCCAACGACAGGACTCCAAGCGCTTCGAGTTACGGGATGGCTTTCACGGACATTTCATTAGAAAGGATTACGGGAACAAAAAACTACCCATGTGCAGCCTCACCACCTCCGTCCAGCCACATTATGGTGGCAGAATCATGTTCGTGCAGCATCAAAACACACGAACAAGGGCGAGTGAAGCCCAACCCGACGGTTTGCAATTTTCGTTAAATAATTTTTTATCACAAACTGAACCAAACTCATCGGTGGCTTCCGGAAAGGTTTCACTTCCCGCTGGCTGGACGGCGCTTGTGGCGTAGGATACGGTTTTCAATAGCGAAGGCTGGCTTGAAAGCGTAAACCACGGACTGGCTGCTGTGCGGAAACCACAGCTGCACCGAAAAATGCAAGATAGCGAGCGCCGCCAGCTGATGGGTTGTGCGATCGCAATCCATTGCGTGTGCATTCCACCCACGATGACAATAGGGTCACTCGAAGGTCGTACACACTGGCTGCTACTAGCGCCGTAAATTCAGTCCGACCAGCGCATCAAACGAGTCACCCGAGTCAGGTCCCATATCTTTGCCCTCAACTCTCACTCGGGCGCGCTTTGGTGTGGCTGCCGCCGAAAAACATCGCCAACTACGGTGAACATATTTCATCGCCGGACGAGTTGGGGAACGGGTGGACAAAACGATTATTCCACCGTACTAAATTTATTCAATTCGTACCATTTTCATCTCCCTCTTTCGAGCGCAGCATAGCGCAGCACATACTTTTTGCTGATTATGTACGTTTGGCCATTTAACTACTGAAAATTATACCGTTCCTTGCATTGTTGGCAACTGCCGGCCAACGTTCGGGTGTACATGGCGATAGTGATAGTGTTTGTTTTGCTGCCGCTTGTTTCTGTGGTTCACCCTCTGCCACCAAGTGTTCACCGTACCGAATCGGTGACATTCTGCTGCATTTTGAATTTGTCATAATTTCTTTTTTTTTGTTTTTGTTCCACGCGACCGTTTTATTTATTTTTTTTTTTGTTCTCCCCATCGGGGTGGAAAACACTGCATACATTAAATCATACAAACGTTCTTCTCTGATGCATTACTATTCACCATAGGAAATGGATGGAACATGGGCAGGAAATAAGGATGAGAGATTTTCCATTAAGCTTTCTCTTCCGTAGCGATGTACCTACGAATTTTCAAACCGTCCCGCGTAGAACCTTGGGCAAGGGCGATTGCGTTTCAGTGGGGCATGATTTCAGCGACAAACGACTTTCGTGGTTCGATGTTGAGTAAAGTGTCGTTTGTAACAGCACTTCAAACGAAATTTCAAACATTTGCCCATCAGAAAAGCATTCATGATATCCGTTGGGTGGTTTTATTTTGTCAATTTCAAGAGGTTTGCACCGTGATAATCGATTCAAGTGGGTTGTGAGTAATCGGAATAAATCTAAAATTTGAGTGAATAAATCTCGAACATAACATGAAGAAATATGATCGCATTAAATCATGACGATAAATTAAAGCTGAACCGTAAAATCGAAAAGTTTGTTAGTGAACAATTCTAGTCTTCTCAGCTTGAAGACGTACGAGCGGAGAAATATGTTTAAGAGAGAAGAACGAAAAGATGTTATTTAAATAAAAACGGATATAAAATTTTACCTAAAATTATTTTATATAAAATTATGAATCTCAGAAACAAATGTTAGTCTCCATCCACTAGCGTCATTTAAATCTCAAACTTAACATAACATGCTTTAACATGTGTTTACAATGGAGTAAAAATACTAAGAAGTAGATCCCTGTCTTGCTGGCAGCACTTGAAACAAGAGACGTGTAATTTTCAAATAAAAATATTTCTTGCCAGCAGCTATAAAGTGCGGGACCCATCATTTGCCGGATCAGTTTTCTATTTATTGAAGAACAAAAATACAAACCCTTCCGAGAACTACCTGCAACGCATTTGGAGTTTGGTGGTGCTTTACTTGGTTGGCACATCCTCTTGGACTACTCGTTCGGGACTAGATTTTATTTCTCTCTCTCTCTCTCTCTTTCTCTCTTTCCTTCTCTCTAACACACCATCTCTTGCTTTCTCATGCTTGCGGCTGTTCCCGTTTTCCCCATTTCCGTTTCGAGTTTCCCGTTTCGGGGATCATTTTTCTTGCTCTCGTGTACCGACCCCCGGTCTCGAAATTACCATCCATTCGTTTTGCCCGTTGCGAAACCGAACAAACCGGAGAAGCAGACACACAAACAAGTGTGCTTCTCGCCCATTTTCAACCACCGACACGACGGACCATCCGTGTAGTTTCCATGTCAGCAGGGCAATTCCTTCCATCGTCAGCTTCACGCTCCGGAAACCGGAAGTGGAACATTTTTCTGGCAGTCGTGTGCTGCTGCTGCTGCTGCTGTTGGTTTTTTGCTCCATGTCCTATGTACTGCACTACACCCGCACGCCGTTCTTCATCGGTGTCGGTATCGGTGACCATCTATCACCAGGAGCCCGGTTGCCCCAACGTTTGGTGCACCCGGGTAGGACCAGACGCGAACCATTCCGAAGCTCGCGTGCGGTTTTCGGGCCCCAGCTGAGCTTCCTTCCACAGCCCCAGGTTAGCAGGTTTTCGGTGCGAGATGCGGTGAAAAAGCAACTATTCATTTTGGGGAAAATGTATGTATGTCTGTGTGTGTTTTTTTGTTACCTTTCTTTTCCGCCTTTCGCGTCACTTCAGCAAAGCGTTTCGGCAAAACTCATTTTTCTGGCCATTGAACAAGCGTTTTCCACTGCACCGCACAAGGACACCACCAAAAGGAGTAAAAAAACGGCCCAATACCGCAACCTTTCCGTTGGTATGCTATCGTTTAAATTGGAGAGATTTTATCGTGTTCTCAATTTGCTTTGCTTTTGTTGTTTGAAGAAAGAAAATGCATCCAGAAGAAAAAAAATTGCTACAATGATAGCCTTCTGGGGCCAACCTGCGGTTTTCCAGTTCAGAACTGATTGCTGAAGCAGGATAAGAGGCTTGCAAACAACAAAACAACGAACAATAATCAACATAATCATCATAAAAATCAATTATGCTACCATAAATAAGGCTGACACTAGCACTGGCGCAAGGGCATCTGTTACGTCGATCTGTTTCCAGATTGACAGTTCTCTCCTTATTTCACTTAATGCCAATTACACGCTCGGGATAGTAATCGTCTACAAGGAAATAAGGAGTATCTTCATTGGTGGTTCCTTTTGTGTAAAGCCGATGGTGTATTGAAACGATTTGCTATGTTCAAAAAAACTTCCTTTCGTCTCGTCCTTGTTCGCTATTCCCGCGAGAAAAGAAACTCCCTGCGTTGGATTTTAATAGTTAATTTTGTAGATTATTCGTCAGCAATGTAACCCTGCGACAACGAGACTCACGCCAGCTCGTCGAGGAAACAATAACATCCATAGAAACATTGTAGATAAACGAGAAGTATCGACTGCATGCCAGACAAAAACTTAATCCAGCATCTTCATCGGTTGCCGCCGCTCTGACACGCTTGTGACAACATTACGACAGTGGATTATTGATAATCTCACAACGAATGGTTACGAGCTTTTGCTCTCATAAGAACCGGTTCCCTTACCGGTCACTGGAAACTGGGGCAAAAAGCGAGCCACCACAGTCGATAGGAAGAAAACTGAAACTCACCCGGATTAGAGGCAATTGGCGAAGGGTGGTTCTGCTTAATTAAGCTCGATAATGTTTATATTCAATTAAGCTAATGATATGACGGGCCCATGCCGTACCGCCATGTATCCCGTCGTCAGCAGTCACTGGCAATCGTGAAAGTGGACCACCAGCGGACGACCAGCGGCGGTAAAGGTGACAGACGCGAAAGGATACGAACCAGCAACACAGAGGACATAAATGTGCAATAAAATGATCGAATATTAAGACGAATTGGCATGGAAAGTGGAAATACACTCCGGCCAGCGTCGGAATCAGCTTACCCCCACAATATCTCCGGTCCAGAGTTGTGCTATTACGAGCGCCTCCAGCAAATTTGAGGCTGGAAGTTTTTTTATTGCTTGTAATAAGACTGATGGCGACTACGCGGTGATAAGTTCGCCAACTATATCACTCGCAAGGTATAGAAATGAGTGAGCCCAACGTTCTTGGGGTCGAGGTTCATCCTTCGTGTGCTGACTTTCGCTTAGCTTTAGCCGGTCTGTGGAAGTTTACCGTATTTTGTGGACGAACGGTTTCCTATCGAGCTCGCAGAACCAGCAGGTGACGGTTTCACGGTTTGATACACATCGTGCTCAATCCGATCTTAGACCATTGTACTTTTTTCCGGTTTCAGTTTGAGTGTGTGCTTGAATGTATTGCATGCTACTGAACACTTGAGCGCTCCGACATCGACCACAAAACAAACGTAACAGAAGTCAAGAAACTTTTACTACAGCCTTGAAAGGCACTTAACGAAGACCTGCTAGCTTTATTTAATTGCGCTTCTTGCAACAATGTTGAGGTTTTCTGCAGGATCTAATACAGATACTAAGGGTGGAATAATTAGAGGAATATTGATGCTAGAACAAAAACATAAGTACAAATTAATGTTACTTATTAATGTTACTTCATTTTGAAAACGATGTGGATAGTCATCATTGGTATTTGATAATAATTTGATAGATTGAGTAGCGTTATCAGGGAGAGGCGTCACGCTTAGAAACACTCCACCGGGGAAATACTCCTGGAAAACCTCAAAGTCTCTGAAATATTGTAAATTATATATAATATAACAGACAAATTTCATAAACATCTTGCAAACAAATAATTTATTTTTTATAAAGCACTTTTGAAGCTTTAAAAAAATATGAAAATACATTATTTCTTTATTTGAATACAATTGATAAAAAAAAATCACGCTCCATCGGCACAAAAACGCTAAATGCTGGTCCTAAACATTGCTTTCATTCGCTTTCCATCAGCAGTTTGCAAATTGCTGGACTGGTGACCGCACACTCGCTTCACGCCGCACGAGTCACTGATTAAAAACCGCAAAAAGCAATTCAATTAAATGGCACCGAACACCAACAACAACAAAAAAAAAGATCGCATCGAACCACTAAAGCTCAACCGAACGAAACAGCCGGTCGCGTACGCCGTTTCCGCCAAGCTTTCACCGACCGGTGCGAGGAGGAAGCTAATGTACGAAGCAACCGCATTTTGTGAACCGCAGCAAAATCGATTAATGCAATCGATCGATAGTTAGAGGCATTGGGGGGGAAGAGAGCGCGAGTGAGGGAGCGACCGAAAGTCAATCCAAAGCGACGAAGGAACAAGAAAAAACTTTGTCATCACTTGCGTATCCGGTTCCGCTTCGGGGGAATATTTTTCCAGCCTGAAACGGAGCAACAACAAAAAAAAAACACACAATTCACAAAAGCTATATAACGAAACGCAACCTTTCCGTGTGGTTGCATTGTGCTTTTCACTTTGCGCCACCGTACTAGTAATACGGGTATTGCTTCAGCCGCTCGTGCCATTATTTTCAGTACATTGGAACCGCCGGTGGAACACTCTCCCTAGTGTGGAAAAAGTATAGTTTTCCCTTCTTCAACCAATCCTATTTGGCGTGTGCTGAAGGGCTTTCGTTCTACAAATGTCATTATGGTTTAATTGACAACGTTACTATCGCGGGGAAAAACTTTTGGATGAACTACTCGGTTTCATGGTGTCTCTTCTTGCTATTTGGTTTGCTGCACTTTCCTCTACTAAGTGGCATCAGTCTCAGCAACTTCTGTATAGTAGTATGTGTGCTCGCGAACTGAGTTATTTT
>JXXA01006028.1:0-13413 GCA_000956255.1 Anopheles punctulatus
ACACCACCGACTTTTTATCAGAAAAGGAACACGGCCCGGTTCACAGTGACATCTATCGACCGTGTCGTGCCGCAAACGTCAAGATAATCAACGCACGGTGTAATACAAATCAAAGCAAAGCGAGTCGAACGTTGATACACCGTGGCAACGCCTTCATCCCAACCGCGTGACAACAACCGATCGTACCGAGCGCGAGAACGATCGTGAGAAAATGCGACCCGATCGAGATATGATAATTTAACTGCACGCTTATCCCGGTAAGAATTGAGTGAGAACCGTTCGTGAAACGGGTTGTTCTGCTGTGGATTTTACGCGTTTTATCAACTTATTGACACGGTCCGATAATATTGACACTGGGGCTTTTGTTTGGGTCAAGCAAACATAAACACAACTACGGCCGACCACAAAGAAGTGCCGAACGATGAACGATGGAAAGCGCGGAGATAAGTGCAGTTGAGGGATGGTGCCGGAATCTCCCAGATGTAACCCGACAACCCGACCGATGACCGTTTCTTGATGAGGTGTGAGAAATTAAAATTCAAAAGGCTCTCCTCCGCCGCAGAAAGACCATCGAAAGGCTGCGTAAACATGAAGAGAACGTTCCTCTACACCCATTCCCATTGGTCAGTGTAAGCCGTGTGTTGTCGGTACAATCATTCCGACTGTAGTTCAAATCACTTCACGATGGTAAAACTTTCCTCCCGTGTTTGTCGCAAAACAGTTGCCAGTCTCGGAAGAGAACTGCAATTTTGAATCCCTTTTTTTGGTTTATTTTTCAACTCCAACAGTGCGTGGTAATTGGTGTGTGTGTGTGTGTGTGTGTGTGTGTACACAAACCCACTCCAACTCCAACGGATAACAGCCCAAGATAACTCTCCGTCCGTTGGTGGTTTGGGATGCGTCGGGTAAAACGAGTCGAAATAATTTCCCCCCAAAAAAAGGCGAGAGAAATTGAGGAATACCTTCCACAAACCGCACACAGAGGTATTTCAAGTGTCGTACCGTGGGACCAGGACCTAAAAGTACGGCCAAATAATAAACGAAAATTAGATAAGGGATCAACGTGTAAACAGACGAATAGCGGGTAGAGGAGCAGGAGAAATGTTTTAATTTTGTAAGGTGAGGGATAATGCCATGTTTGCATTTTTCAGCGTTGAGAAACTCGCACACATTCACAGTGCACGGAGGTGTATGGAATGTTGGTAGGGATTTTTATGAACGTTGTTCAGGTTTTGTTACATGCAAGGGGAGAAAGGTTCTAGCCACCACTGGAGGTGGTAATAAAGCTCTTGCGTTCCTGTGTAACCTGATGGAATGGGGGCGTTGAATAGTCTGATCTGGATTTTTTACGGTTTTTTTCTCCCATCCGAAACGATTGGTGGTTAACGTCTGTATGTTGAGTCTAGTCATCTCGCTATCTCGCTAAACCCAGCTAATCTACGGTCGTGCACGTTTAACGATATCTTAGAACTGTGTGGGCGAGAATACAACTGCTAGAAGCAGGAACAGAGCAGCACTACAACTTTGGTACGGTGATTTTATATTCAAATGCTTGACATGACTGAGGCCTGTAGACTGTCAACCGTGTGGACCAACCGAAACCGATACAGAACCGACCATGTTGACGTCCTGAAGTTCTAACCTGCGGACCGCCACAAACGGCTAAATTGACTGCGTCAATAAACAATCAGCCCCAAGAAGTGGTGCTTTATTGTACGTGGGCAGCCGTTTGCTTATATTTTCGGCTCGAAATTGATGCCCCAACGCGGCTTCCTTAAATGGTAGCTGACGGTATGGTGGCGCGTGGGTCAACCCGCACTCTGAAAGACAGAAACACTTTGTGTAGCAGAGGCTTGTCCTCAAAGAAGCGCCCAGCAGTAGGTCAAGCAGTACCTTCCTTCCGGGCATCATCCGGTTACCCCTTTCATTTAAATGTTTGCAGACGAAGGAAATCGTCATTCGAACGGGCCCGAATAAGAGGTTCGTGAACCCTTTCGCTTTTTGTGGGCACAGTAGCGCGTTGCGTGTTGCTTGGTGTGTCACCCATGTCCATCACCCTCCTTTCACCCATCTTCCCACTCTACGGGAACACGGAACAGGAAAAGCAACACGGGGATGAGCATAAATTGCTCATAATTTGCTCCTCGGGGATAATTTGATAACATTTTAGGATGCGGCTTTAGCGAATGGGTGTGTGTGTGTGTCTGTGTGTTTTCAGAACCATAAAAGGGTGGCATTTCAGGGAGGAAGTCCGAAATTATACTCCGCCGTATCTTTATCGTTTATTTGTATTCCGTAAAAGTTTGGTTATGAATAATTTAGCTGATTAGCAAATGCGGCTTACTGTTAGATAATGAAGGTGTCATTCTTTAGATCTCAATTTAAATGGGATTAAGATGTTCACACTGGGAGGCGACCAAATCATTTTTGGAGCGTTCATATACTTCAATACAGATGTCATCATGTAGGTTTGTTTAAGCTGTGCGTTAATCACTATTATAGAAATTTGATCCACACGTACCCTAATTAAGGCAACCCTTTCCAAAACACTCTTCAATCAGTGTTGGCACGGCTATTCCATAATAATGTAGTTAAATACAATGTAGAGACGATGTAGCTGGTGAAATGGTGAACTAAAAAAAAACACACTGAACCCCGTCTTTCATGCTATGCCAGTCACATCACGCTCATTAAGACGGATCGGAAAGTGATATTTCATGTTTACCAGACGCATTAAAATGCTCTGTTCATATGGCTGAAGCGCGTGAGGCCGCATGCATGAATAAATTAACACTTGACGCGCTAGCCGCTAACGTGTGCCCCCAACACGCGGTCCCCGCCACTTTTGACGGACGAACACGAACACCGACCAATGACTTCCGGCCGGAGTTTGAAACTCTCACGGAGCAGGTGATTGAATCGCGCCGGGAGAAATAATTGGAGGCAGAGAGACAGGGGGGGAGCGTAATGGTAAAGATAATCTAAATTAAAACCGTTAGGAAAAGTGTCGTCGATTATTAGTCAACGAGCGATTTCGCTTTGTTTTTCTTCTGGTCCTCCATTTTTCACTAGCTAGGCATCTAAGAAAAAAAAATACAGATATAAACAGGAAAAGTCCCGCTCTGGGTCAGTCAGGCAGACACTGCGACAAGACAGTCACTCACCGAATGGTTTCCGGTGAGGCGGATTAAAAAAAAACTTACTATTTTTTCTAATGTCCAGCAGCAACCGATTCGACCACATTTCTACAGTTGCACCCAGGCAGTTGGCTCTAGAGGCAATGTTCCCAGCGTCTCTGGAACAGATGATCGGAGAATGGGTCCAATAAAAAAGCATCACAAATCACTTAAGTGTCTGCAGGCGTCCGAAGGCCTGTCGGTAACGCGGGCAAGACCGTGAGTTAAACGATTTGTGCTCCAGATATTTGCGCTCGGCCTGGCTCTACCAAAAGCGCTAAGAGTCGCTGGCGTCCATTCGAATCCATCCGGCTAACGGTTCGGATTGTTGGTGCTTCTTTTCCACAGCACCGGGCGTCCGTAATGGGACAGGGTAAGCTCTGTGACAGACAACTTCTGGCGTGGTTTGACATAACGCTCCAACATGTCCGTTGGAGGCGGAACCCAACCCAACCCAGGCAAAGCCCCGATCAGATTAGCGAAGGGATGCAGGAACCGGTTCCCCGGTCGCTCGCTCGGGGAAGAGTCACACGGATTGACAGTGATTGATTTGGTGGATGCGAATGGATTTACATTAACCACCGCCGTGCGTCTCGTGGGCGCAAACGAATCAAGAATCGTTTATGGTTTTTACGGCCGATCCTGCACCTCGGCGATGGGGATGGGGATACTTGAGGGTTGACGCCGTGTTTAATCGTTATCGCGACTTGACCCACCGAATTTCGACACGCCCGAAAAGTTGCCGGGCGAGCTTAACGTTTTGGACAAACAAAACACCAAGGGCTTTCAACGGTATTTTGCATCAACACCGGTCCGGTCCCTCATGCGAATTAGATTTTTGTTCGGCTTTCCTGCGTTTTTCTGTTTGTTTTAACGCAAGGGACCCAGCACAAGGTGACAGCTTGATGAATGTTTCTAGCTCCTTCAGTGACCTCCAGTGTTGCCCCAGAACCCAGATTGGAAAGGTTCGCTAGCGATTGTGGTAAATTGGTGTTAATTGAATTGTAATTTATTTCCATTTCCATGTGAATTTCGGTGTAATGGAGGAAGGAACTAAGTGTTGAGTTGCGTGTTCGTCTAGTTTCCGGCAATTGTTTTCCAATGGCCGGAAGATTTCGGTTCAAGTGTGACAAATCATTCTTTAACCAAGCATATGTCACGGTTATTCGAGGCTAATAGCTGTTGATCTCTGTCGAAACATTCGGATTCAGAACTAACAAAAACCTCCAATGTCTTCCTCATTAACTTCACCATGGAGTCCCAATCAGTTTCTCCAGCTCTTCAAGACAGACGTCAAGCACACAAAGAAAGCACTCTAAACTGACTCTAATCCACTAATCCAGCGACTCCGGTCCCACTGCCAAGTAGCATCGAGAGCGGATCAACTGCGACCAATCTCCATCAACAGCGTGTGCGAATGCAAATGGAACGACGGAAGCGTTCTCCCGCCTGCCATTCTGGCGAACGCAGACACGAGCGTACAATTTAAAACCGGTACCCGGGAGAACACAACAACCACAACCGACCGGTATTACCCGATACATACAATGCGTCACGGGCGTATTTGCGCACGGAGCACACTTCATAAGCGCACATAAACAATTGACTTCAATTTAGGTTGAATTTATTTGTCATCAAAGTCGAAAGTGTTAAGCTCGTGTTGAGCTGAGCGGCTAGCCAAACTACTGCTGCCTCCAGCACCGGCTGGGCAAGCCGTATGTGTCGGGTCCACACCACAGTCCTGTCCACAGGATTCTGGTCCGGAGCAGTACGCGAGCGGATGAGCGAAGAAACATTGCTACAGAGACGCATGTCCGAACGTTACGCAAACATCTTCTTTGGTCAGCAATTTAGGAGTAGGAGAAGGAGTAGGAGGAGGAGTGATATCTTGTATGCTGTGCTGTTCTGAAGTATAGTTTCGTCAGAGAAAGCGTTCCCTTGGTTCCTGCGTCCACACACCATGTGTCCATGCGTTGTGGTAATAGAGGTAGTATTAAATGTATGATTTATGTGGCATGCAGAAAGCAGTCCAGGGAGGGGGAAAGCGGAGGTGAAAGATTTACACACACCGACCAGACAGTTGGGGTGAGCCAGCTTGCATAATACAATGGCAGTTTCACCCACACAGCACGTCCCGGGTGCAACAGCCACCCGATGACACGAGGAGCCCACAGAGGAAGCCTACCCCGGATTCGTTTCCAGACTATTGATTTAATTGTTGAATCATAAAACTTTAATTCGATTTTCAATGCCCTCCATTTTGCCGCTTTGCGCTTGTTTATCGGAATGAAATATGGTTTGGACTGCCTCCTGCAGCCAACTATCGTCGTTTCAATTTATGTGTTGTGGATGGCAAATTAAGCAACTAAGTTGCCATGGGACAATTCAAAGGCACCAGTTTTGATCGATCGATTCGTATTGAAATGGGTTCAAAAAAATCTGCTTCGGTTACGGAAAAATGGTTACGAACGTACCATGTTCGTTCTTATCGTTTCGATAGTAACCAATTGTCCAAAACCATGAGAAGATCAATCGTGCATGATACAACGTTGAATGTTTCATAGCTTTGCCCTCAAAGATCGGGAGATAATGGAGACACTCAGACTCAGTTCGGTCCAAGCGAACTGTGCTCTACATTTCGGTTGAATTTTGGATAGTCCGATTTTATCGAATCAAGCACACGACCCACCTCCAGTTTATCTCCGCACCGGGAGTCGTTGCTGTGCCATATTCATTTGACGGCTATTCTTCCACTTCCTAACATATTGCCCAACTTACCAGCAGCATCGGAGCAAATTGGGAAAGAACAGATTTTTATCTCCCGCTGGTTTGGTCACGGGGTTTTGGTTCGAGCTCACTCGCTGTATGCACACTATTTGTGTCAATGTCGTTGGACATTGGCGGTGCAGATGTTCCCATTCCGACATAATGAGGCTGCGGAGGGTTAGAAGCTCGATAGAACATTACGGGTAGTTGCTCTGAGACAGAGCTACAGAGGACAGCAGGGTTTCAAAATTAGTTTATGACTTGAGCTGGTGAACGAGTGTAAGATAAATATTTACCTTCTTGAAGGGATGTTGCAAGAGGGAACAATCTGTGAAGAAGAAGAAAAGATATTCTTTATTGAACGCACCACACTTTAAATCAAAACTGGTACAAGAGCTAATGTTTGGCTTCCCTCTAAAACTCCCCTCAATAACTAAAGGACCACAAACTGTGAAGTATGTGTACTGAGCACCAATATCCATTTGGGTCGAGGCCACAAAAATTGCGATCAACATTTTCGGATTATCCCCCCGGAGCATAACCCAGAAATGGGGAAGGCATCCTATTTTCTCTTTTCATTTAGCTCCCCTCCGATGGGATTGTTTGCATTCTTCCCGGGTGAGATTGATTGGGCGTGATAGGGAGTTCGTCCAAGGGTTCGCTGTGAGCTTGTACGCTACCGAGTTCAGGAGGTGATATTTTCAAGGCCTACTCGAGGTCGCACGCGGCTATCGGAGGCGCTCATCTTATTCGAACCCCGCAGTTCGAACTTTTCGCCTTCTCACTGTTCATATACCCTTGCTCCGACGTCGAGAGGAAGTAACGAACGGGAGCGCCACAGCGTTGAGGCACCTTTGACCATAAATCCTGGCGGAGCAGAGGCCAGGGACGGTCTCCCGCTGGCTGGGGGTGATACACTATCGTGGTTTCTTGAATGGAAGGAACATCATCCGAACCCCACTGGATCGAATGCTGAGCCCGGTATGATAAGCTAGGACTAGTAATGAAAAATACCACCAACCGACGGAAGATAGAATGTAATTATAAAAGAAGGAACGAAGAAGATACCCCGTCCCCATCGTGGCATTGAACGGGAAGTTTGTTACACGTTTATCGATTAATTTATATTTAAATTAATTTCAACCGCATCGTAACTTGCATAAAACGACGGAAGAAGCATAAAATACGTGTCATTTACGATCGTGATATCATCAACTTGTTCCTCGATACAGAAGCATCAACTCCGACTAGTTTGAAAATAAGAGAAAGTAGTTGTTAGCTCGGTTTAACCTTAAACAATATTGCTTTAAGCAAGCTAAACTGTTCAGTACAGTTCGCGTGATCTTAAATGTCTCTCTTGTGAATTCTTTTTGCTTAAATAGTACAAAGCGAAATACTCAACACGTATACAAGCGTCGAATCTCACGACGCATTGATAAGAAACACGTCACGGTAAAAAGTGTGTCAGTGATTGCATAATAAAAATACGTTTATTTTGACTTACAACGCTTCCGACGAAGTTGTACAAAAAAAAGGTTCATCTCATTAACTTGTTGTACTGCCGTAAAGTGATTGCTGATAAGAAGACGACCCAAAAATATGAATCGTGTGTAGTGCACGATTGCTATGGGTCACCGGTAGCAATTTAACCTCATTTCACTGATGTGAATGAATAATCGGGATGTTAATAGCATAATCACTTTCGAAATAGCAGCTTTCGTCTCTGCCGAGAAGATTCTCGCTAGTAGAGTGATTCATATCGTTGTTCTGCATGTTGCGCCGGTGACACACGAGCCGAGATGAGATGATTACACATGCTACGGATGATAAGAACCTTAACGGATCGTTCCAGCGTTTTCCAGCAACCCTCGAATCAGGTCTTCCCACCGATTTCGCAACAAAAAAAAAAGGTTACCAGAGCATCACTTGCACAATGGCATTCCCATTCGAGTGTGCGCATTCTCCTAGGTGCCAAAAGATTCCAACGAACCGGAAACCTTTCTGCATTGTTGTTTGTGGCAACAGCGAGCAGCCGGGAAGGCAGACAGGCAGGTAGCATTGTTGTTTGTGGCGGTATTCTGAGCACGGGAAATGGTAACCCTTTCAGTAGAGCCCACCCAGCCAAGCTTTTCGGTCTAGCAACTAGCTAGCGCTAACTGACGCTAAATGGATGAAAAGCACGTGGTAGCACGTACCTCCACAAAAGAGCCTTCCCGGTAGGGTCGGATGTGTTACCCAAAAACGCACCGCTTAGGGCCACCGAAACACGCTTCCCGAAACGTTCACCTCAATGGGACACTTTTGGGCCTATTGTTGGAAGTTATTTTTAGTAGCTTTTAGCGAAATCTGGACGGTGGGAAAGGCGGGGAGTGCTTTTTTCCGGTTTCTCAATATGGGAACCACACCTGTACCATTGCAGTACGTTGAATGTGAATGTGATAATTAAATTATGCCCATCGACCACCCCCAATGCCTCTGGTCTCTTTAAAGTCTGACGAAGCCTAAAGACTCCAATTGAACAATCCAATGAACGCGCAATTCTTCAAAGGTCAGTTTCTCTGGGCCAGGGTTCGTCTTTTCGCGAGGTCAAATGATGGACGATCTTCGGCACGTCAGATGTACTTTTGCAGATGCAACAACATCTCTATCGACGTCAGAGACGCGAGCGCCACAGAGAGAGAGAGCGAAAAAAAGAGAAAGTTAATTGGTGTAAATCAACTAGGTCGACCCATTGACGGACCGTGCGCGCGCTCCAGCTCCACAGCTCCGGGTACGGTGGAATCCGGCGCCGAGTTTTTCTTCATAAGCGATATGCCTTAGCCTCCATTTCCAAACCCGGCTTCTGGTGTTGTCAATGGATCGACTGGTGTCTTCTTCCCCACACTGCATTCACTCCTCACATCCGCGAAGGAAGAGGTCGAAAGAAAGCAAAATAACACGACACGGTACCGAGGTTCAACAGTACAGGGCAGCGTAATTAAATTTTCACCGGGCAACCGAGAAAAGAGATTCCCGCCCGTTTCGCTTCCCGGCAATGTGCGTCGTTTTCTGCGTGTTGTTTTTGTTTGCATTTTTTGACTGCCCTGTTGCCTTCAGAAGGAGGCTCGCACCGAACATTTGGATGGTTGCATGTTGTGGAAGATAAAACACAGCAGTATCACGCTTGAAGAAAGCACAAGCTGTCTTCTTGCGGAGTTCATGAATACTGTGAAGGGCACGTCAGGGAAGCGGTTCGGTTTGGTTTGGCGTGAAAGTTTGGTTGTGAAAAATATTTCCAGCTTCTTGAAATTTAAAATTTTGGAAGCATGTCATTTGGCACCTATTTGGATAATGTTGGATGAGATATTGCCTCTTACCGGCTATAAATATGAGATTTTATTTCGAAACCGGCCGCATCGTTTCTACTATGGGACCATAAATGTTTAAATAAATTTAATTAAAAAAAATACTATGGAACTTTTTTGTACACCCAACATACATATTCTTCCCATGAGTGAAATCCACACCAAGATTGTTACTGCAAACCTAAAACTGGAAAAGAAAAAACTTTGCTCCCTCAAGCTACGGTCGGTTAATTGATTTATCGCATTTGTGCAATGCCTGTCAGTTAAGCTGCCGCGATGCCGTTGGCCTTGCGTTGGGCAGTTGTTGGCAGCAAGGAATCGCGTCTTACACGCACAAACACAACGTCGCTTCGGCTTCCTTGAGTGAAAGCAGCACACCCCGGCGTTCGAATGTCGGTGTTAAAAGCATGAGATATTGTATTTAATTACTAACTTCACCCTTATAAAAAAAACCCCAACCAGGAAGACGCAACCGTGGCGAATATATCATCGTCTTTCTAGGTTCTCAAGCAGTCAGCAGCGTTTCGCTTGGAGGGATGATATTCAATTTTATTTACGCGTTTGATTTTGGCTGCACGAAAACACGGTGGCTTACGTCGGTTATTAAAAGCAAATTTAAACAGCGAAACGTAATTAGGAAACTGTTTGTCGTCTGTGATAATAAATTCATTTCCACTGGAAATGGTCGCCTCCAGAGCATCGGGGTAGGTTTATGAGCGGGCTCAAGTGTTTGAGTGAATTTCCATTCGTTTCGCGGGGCGTATCTGGCGGAGGGTGCAAGCGGAACACAATTATGCATGGGCAGTGAAGACTGCTGATAAGCTTGTTGTGCATAATTTTACGGTTTAATTTATTAGTAGGAGGGTTTTTTTTCGTTTACAAAGGGATGCCGGTTGTGTGTGCGTGTGTGTGCGGAAAGGATGGTTCGCGTAGTCGAATTAATTATGAGCTTTGTTTCCGCGCCTTTATCAGTTGACCTTTCTTTTCTGTGCTATCATAACATGGGCGATTTTTTGTGCTTCTATTGAAAGATGTTTATGTTTACATTTTTGTGCGCTTTTTAGGTCGTTCCTTCTCTTCATCGCCTTATAGAACTCACTAGAACATAATAAAACACAAAATATACGGTAAAGGACGATTTTTCCTCTACTTCAGGCGTGGTTGCTGAGACGTATTCACTGGAAAGGCACACGGAAATCATAAGGAGTGGAACTCGTTACTGTTTATTACAAAATATCAACAACAGGGAGCCCACCGTAAAGGTGTGGTAATCCTAGGAATTAATCGTTATCGATTCGTAAGCTCACTGCAAAGCATGTGGAAACGATAAAAACGTCGGAAATGTGAGTACCATATGCCTGTCAGTAACGTCAAACACTGCTGACGGCAGCACCACGTGTATATCCTTATGACCCTCGCAATGTGCGTCCTTGATACCGGTTGCGTATTAGGCGTTTCAACCAATATAATAAAAACACGTTGAATAAATAAATACCCTCTCCTCCAGGTACATTTTGCTTCCCATTCAAAAAAAAGAGGCCATTAGATCGCTCGGAAAAATCACCCTGACATTCCCGAAACCCCGAGGTTCAACTCCCCCAGCCGGGTGCGGATGCGGGCGGGCTTTGTACCGAGTTCATGGACATGTGCTTCGCGTGTCAAAACCTCGTGAGTGGCAGCTTTCAAACGTCCTACCTTCCCTTTACACACACGCTCCCATTACACTTTCCGCCCAAAAACCATGAAAGAAAGAAAGAGAGAGAGAGAGAGAGAGAGAGAGAGAGAGAGAGGAAGCTCATGAAAAATAAATCGCAAAGCAATAAAACAGCTTTTCCAAACATACGCCCGCTGCGGTACGGGAAAACAACATGAGCTTGTTTGCTCTTTAGATGGTTCATGTTTTTGTTTTCCTTTTCGGCCGACGACAGGACGAAAGGCTGCCAAATTGCAAACCGCGCTTTTCACAACGAGCCTACTTGTATTTCAACCGGCAGTCGGCCGAAGGTGTCGGAAATGTGATCCGTTTTGGAATGTATTCCCCTTTGCGGCATATTTTGGTTTTCGGGCAGGAATGTGCTCTAGTTTCTTTAAGTTTCCTGTTTTTTGTGGGTAGGAAGAGAACACCATCATTTTGCTATCTTCCGTGTAAGAATAAACGCTTTGTTACTTCTAAGGAGAATGACGTTTCCTTGAAAATAACTTGGTAGGACAACCATCTGGATGGAACTCTATGCGAGCTCGTGAACCTTTTGTTTTACTTAGTAGTTGTAAATTGTATTTAAAAAAAACATCCAACAAGGCTTATGAATAATTTAACGAGCCGACAGTATTTCATACTGCATTTTTATCGTTTTTTTAATAAAAGACGTACAGTGTGTCTCATGGAAAGAAACACAATTGGAATCATTACAAATATTTATTTAATAACGTTTGCAAGTACATGATATTCTACTTTATATGGAGGAGAAACTAGTGGTTGGTTTTAAACCGTAATAACATATTGCGTATTACATAAATTTTTGACATACAACTAGGCTTACATTTTAAAATGGGAACCGAAAAAACCAAATACCCCACTTCAAACAAGAAATTTTATGGTTTTATGACACACACTGTACTTGCCCTAAAACAACACACTGTCGATGTTAGAGCACGTTGCCACGAGCAGAATACTAAAGAGAGTGCAATGCGGCATGCGACGTCTTCAACCACATGAGTATAAAAATATCTCCCACTTTGCGCCCCCTCGCAATGTCTTCTGGCGTCCTCCAGACCGACCGACCGAGCACATCTACCCTATTTTCCAGCACATCCTGTCTCCCTCAGGTGCCCCAGTTCTAAATTAAAGCCAATGAAACGTGATTGAGCGTTTACCTTCACCTTCATTAGGAGGGCAACATTGAACAACACACATCCGCCGGTCGCTTGCTGTTGCTGCGGCTGCTGCTGTTTGATGCCCTTTGCCTTCGGGACGCTGAAGTACGAGGCCTCCGAGAAGTAATGCCAGGTTTGCCGATCGATCGACGATGCCACCAGCATCGCTGCAAAGGCGCTGTGTAGCCAGCAACCCTTTCGTCGCGGGCTGTGTTGAAGCGGTATTAAATATTTAATTTAAATGGATTATTTAGTCTTCCCGGCAGCCCGTCTTCAGGTGAAGGGCCAATTAATAGAGCCGCGGGAAATTAATTCCTTCTCAAATACTTTGATTGGATTGATTTCGCCCGTGGAGTTGGGGCTATACAATTTGAATACAGCGTAGCGTTCGCGGGAAAGAAAAAGACGTTTGTCGTATTGAGTGAAGTTTTCTTATTTCCCGTTTCGTGCAGCGAAGATATACTGTTCCATTGTAAGAGGCGTGCGACGGTGCTTTCCATCCGTACCTTTGGGATGTACTCAACCTAACCTCTTATCTCCGGCCGCAAATTCTATTGAGCAGCGCGTGAAGAACGGATCGATTTCCTACTTTCCCTCGACCTCGGTGGTGTGTGTTGCCGCAAACCGACGCGGTCTAGAATAGGATCAGCGACTTCAGGGCTACACGGTTAGCCATGCTCATAAAGAGCCTTTGTGGACGGGCAAAATGTAACGAAAACGATACAAAGCCGAACTGGGAAAAAGGAGGGCGAAAGAGTGCGGGATTGTTGTGCTGTCCTGTGAGGTTGCTTTGGGGGAGGGATGCAACAGAAAATAATTTCGATTTATCGGCCGATCCGATCCGCATCATACTGGCGCCCTGGTAGTGGGGAAATGTATTGAAAATGTTATGGTTCTCCTATCTCCTGCTACGATCGTTGCATGTTGGTGTGGATGTAAGTTTTACGGGCGCTGTGCTAGACTGCTGCTTTACTGGGATCGTGTTCCGGGTGATCATTGCCATTGAACTTTTTATGACGATTCATTTACTTTTATGATCATTTCTTGGGTGCAACAGTTCAGTAAACGGGCGTATAGGCTTCTTCATTAATATAGAGAGCCACGTTAGATTTTATGGCACTAGTTTGCACTCAGTTTATAGTTTCCTCTTTTCAGCATCAATTGCACATAATTAAGCCAATATGAAGACAAAAAGCTTCTTCCGAGTTATGCGAGGACTGCTTCGCTATATGCCTTTCATCAACTGAAAAAGG
>JXXA01006036.1:0-11096 GCA_000956255.1 Anopheles punctulatus
ATTTCTTTTTAATGAATAATGAATATTTTGTACATTTATTCTGGTGAGAAATTTTAGTACAATATGTGTCTGACTTTATTGATTAAGCTAAAAAGTTTTTACAAAACGAATGGATCTTTTTGATGTTGTTTTTTATTTTACGCTATTGAAGACAAAAAAAAACTGAAACATATCTTAAAGGCCCTTCTGTTTTTTGTACAAAAATAAATTGAACAATATTCCATGATTATGAGTTCAAAAGAATGGAAAAAACTCCTCCCTGTGAACCGGACATAAAATTACAGTTTCACTTTATGGATCATTCTTATGAATGTAAACCCATCTTTCATCCCTTTCACCAGTCTATATCTCCGTTTGAAGTGCAACATCAAAATGAAAAATTATGCCACACAAAAGCCTGAACGAAAGGAAAACGTAAAGTTAAAAAAAACACCACCCAAACCCCAAACGGCACCCGGTTGCTGTGCCCGCGATTCTTTGTGATGAATGAATTAAACAACGCATAAACTGATAACCGATTACAACACAAAAAAGGGAAGCCGGAAACGCGATCCCATCGGCGGCCATTAGCTTAATGAAATCAAAAAAGGACTCCACAGCGTGCCAAACTTTCGCGCCCTTTACCAATCATTTCCGGTGCTAGAAAAGTGATCCTTTTCAGTTTTTGTTTTGGTTCCCGTGCGCCCAAGAACCGAGGAGAAAAAGGTGTGCGGCCGAAACGGTTTGCACCCGGTTCCGACAAGAAGCTGCGGATGAGAGGCTGCCCAGGTGAGGTGGTGGCGCGAGTGGAGGAAAATGGCCGAAAACCGTTTACCCCCATTTCCGGCAGGATACGTTGTTATCAGTAATAATCAGGCAACCTTCAGCCAGTGGTTGGGTCCGTTTAAAAAAAAAATGTACATAACGAAAGGCCCATTTGCATTCCCCACCAACCCATTATCGAGTGTGTAATCACCAATTCGAGGCTGCAATCAACGCGAATAAGGATTAATAATTTAATGGACAGATAAGGGGAGAGTTTTTTTTTGTTTCCCTCTGTTCTAGTGTACGTAATTGGCAGGACTGTGCCGGAGGCGTCCCGTCATGTTTCGAGTGCCTTGGTGCATGTGCTTGTGCTATCTTGCTTCCTGCTTTCCGGGCAAAGGAGTGGCTCTCCACTCCTGGCGCGGTGCTGACTTGGCTGTTTGCAGCGGTGTGCATGGCTAACGCGGACAAAGAACTGCATGTGCCTAGCGCCTTTGTCCGGTCCAATGTGTTGACCACGCTCAAGCTTCAAACTTCAATTTCCGACGACGCATTACGAAGCGATTCCGTACGAAACACCTTTCAGTGACCATTTCCGGAACGGTCCCCGGCACTGTGGTGCAGTGCCTTCAAAAGTGTTGAGGCAAATAGGGGCTTTTTTAGTAGACTTGTATTATCCAGATATGTTGTTTAAATTTATCGAAAAAAATCATATTCTTTGCCACAAAATTTGCCAAAATCTTCGCACCTCTACTTATCTTACACATTATAATTCCTTATTTATCGCATTTTGAGATTTTTGTTTGCATAAATTATTATTATTGTTTATGAAATTGATCCTAAACCTAAAAAAAGATTTTAAAATGTGTTCTTCAGCTAACTTTTCCCAATGTCCTTGCACGATTTGACGATATCGGTGCTTGCAAAAGTAATGGGAGCGATTTAAGAATGGTCCATTTCTGTTCCGGGCAGCGAAAATGGGTGCGCCAATAACAATCAGCACCATATGTGGCCCGAACGGCCACATTCCCCCACATCCGGAAGCGTCACCCGGGCGTAAGAATTATTCCCAACGCGGGACGGTTATCTTATCGAAAACGGTGTGGTAACTGTTTTGTCCTAACGTGCGTTTTCTTCCATCAACGGGTTCGTTATTTTAATCGAGAACAACCGGATGGTCCGATGACTTCCTCCTGGCGCTCCTGAGCCACGAGACGCACAACACAAAGCAGCGGCAGTTACATTTGATCGTCCCGATGTGGCCAGATGTGTGCGTGTGTGTGTGTGTGTGTGTGTCAGAGAACATGGGACGTGTTTTATGATTATTGGCTAGAAGAATAGTTTTGGGATGTTGAAATGTTGATTTCCATATCGCAAAACCTCGCCGCCCGAACGCTGCCAGTTGAAAGACATTAACTTCCACCCGCAAACCCCTCCCGCCGCATCGAGGTGTTCGTCGTCAGATTTTACGAGGTGCTGATGACGATAATGGCACCACGAGAGATCTATCTCCCGGCTCCCGGGAGGTGCCACGCTGATAGGCCGATCTCGGATCGCTTTCATTCCCGTTCATCCGATTCAGCCCCCAAAAATATGAATGACTTCTGGAGATATAGAAATATTCCCCTTACCCCTTTTGCCGCTCGGGCACCGACCGCACACGGCCACGGTGTTTCATCACGGGCTGCAGCGCATTATTGCACGTTATGCGTGCGTGAATAATAATTTATTTTTACGATCCCAAACTTCCCCAAAACGCTCCCGCGCTACAAACGCACCCGGGCGTCTCATTATTTATGTCGAAACGGGGTGGACGCAGATGAGCATCCGGCGGGTTTGGTGTAAAACTTATGGACGCACAATCCGAGAGAAATGATTACGATGATGATGGTGGCAGTGATGGCGCGATGCCACCGAGCCGGGCCGAGCCGGGCCGGGCCAGGTTCACCCATTAAGCTTTACGGGCTGTGCCGAAGCATTGATTGCGTAGATTAATTTAAAATATGGCCTTATGGTGCCGCTCGTTTATCAGTTCCGTAGGGTGCGGTGAGAGAGGGGGGGGGGAACGGACACTCGGTTGGAAGAATCATACAAAGCAGGTAGAAGTTATTGGTTCGAGGCAAACGGATTGTAAGGGATTCGTGTGCTTAGCGGTCGAATAGAACTTATTCAGAATGCCTGAATACTGCCACCCAACAGGGGCAACCCACCACAACGTGTCGATTGTTTAGCGCTGCACTTGTGATCACTACAGTGCGTGACATAACAACATGAGCATTTGAAAAGGGAAATTAAAGTATTTATAGAAAAACTATATATTGTAACTATAAATCTTATTTTAACCAGTTCCAGTATAATTTACACTAAAACTGGTAAGGGCGATTGTAATAAGGTCGATTACAAATCAATTTGAGTTCTAATGTCTAACATGACAGCTGAGTTCAAATGTTTCAGGGGAAATTCAGATCAGATTCAGATTCATGTCTACTGCGATCAACGTATGGAAGGAGCTTTCATCTCACCAACATCTTGCTCATTTATGAGACGAATATTCACAAACCATGTTTGTTCCAACCGGCAATGAAACCATATATACTTATGACGCATACTGCAGATGCACCCTAACCTAGTCATAAGTCAACAGCAGAAAAACAGAAACACAAAAACAACGGCGCGTTTGTTCCACCGGTGCCACCGGCGGAAATGCATCACGAATGCACCACGCGCAATAACGCACTTGACACACCAGCCCTCCCGTGATCGTGCCCGCTTTCAAACCACAATGTCACGTTCGGACACACCCCACGGACCGTGCGGCGTACGTGTGTGCCTGTGTGAATCTGCCACCGAGCCGGTGGCGTCAGTGTCGTCGGCGGCTTCTTTAACCGGACCCAAGCGACAATAATTAAATACGATAAATAATTAATACCCCGCAAAATGCAAATCTCGGCGCGGGGCGTGTGTTGTCCGCTTGTCTGGACCTTGTCCCGGGACAACCTCCTCCTTTGCCCGGTGACCTACCGGAACCGCACGCCTGGCGCGGAGGTACGCTTGAATTTCAATCAAGTGCCATTACTCATCCACCGCGACGATTGCTTTTGGAGTGTGGAGACCGCGCAGATATTGACGCGTTGCAGGTCGTTAGCGAAAACAGTAAACAACAACACTTACTTGTGTGCAAAACAGAAAACAGCCTTTCTTCGATGTGTCCGGGGCGGTGGAGAATGTGGAGTGGGCTGGTTAAGGTTCCACACGCGGCTTCAACCTGCCTCGCGGTGCTTCGCCTATTCCGCTGCACAGGTGCGCATTTCGAGAAACGGCAGACACACCTTTTTACGAAATCGCTGTAGGTATTGCTTTTTGCACGTGCCGCCGCGTTTGATTATTGACAAACAAACTAAGAGTACTCGAGGGAAGTCTGCGAGACTGTGAGCGTTTACAACACCTGATGGAAGAGTAACATTTGACAATAAGACAAGCAGTCCCCGTCCATCTCTCTTTTTGTGCACGGCAACAACCAATTTTACATTGTTAACCTCTTCATTAGGCATGCCTCGGGTGTGTTTCAGCGGATCGACAACTGTATTCACTTTAGCCCGAACCCAAGCTAGTCTGTAAGAGTAAGTAAATAGGCGCGACCGTTCTTCCCGATTTGCCCGGTGCTGAACTGTTTGTTTATCCCGCAGCCGGAGTGCTATTGACAAACCGTCTGCCAGAGTACCTGGGGGCCCCGGGGGACCAATATTTGCCCGTGCATACATCATATCTCCACACACCATCGAGGTCCACAAGGTCAATCCCGGGGTGCTGGACATGTCCGATCTCGCTTGGAAAGGGTTCTAAACATTCGTATCCCAGAGCTCGAGATGAAGTGGAACTGGACCGCAAATTTGTACTACGCGGTTTTTGGAGTATGTGTTCTCCCACATATAGACCATCGAAAGGGGTGAGTAGAGCGTGCTGTCGTGTTGTGGTTGCGGGTGACTCAACGTCAACAGGTTACGCGAGTTGTTTATGAGTGTCGGCACTCCCCCCTTCACCACCCCAACTAGTGGCTAAACTATGTACAGATGCAAATGAGCCTTTCGTAACCTAAAGTGTACGATCATACTAGCGACCGAGAGGCAAGTATTGAATAGGTCATATTGTGCGCTGCCAGTTGTTGACAAACACTTGCCGGGCCAGGGTGCGAGAATAACGAGCAGAACCTAGGCGCTCATGTGTGTAGCGCAACTAACTGTTCGGACTGGAAATCGGCGCCATTCGCGACGTTCGCAAGATAGCAAGCTAAATAAACCAACGAAAAAAAGGAAATAAAAACATCGTACACTAAACCGAATGAACACCAACCCGTGCAGGGCACACAAAACAAAACAAAAAAACAACACACGCATTCATCCACTGTCAAGGGCACCGTAGATAGGTACACGCATACGCTCGAGATTGATCAGATTGATGTTACGCGAGCGTGCAATCCTCTACCTCCTCTTCCTACCCAGTGAGATTGGGAGACCGATAATTTTATGCAAATTGATCTCCCGCCCTACCACCGATCGCCTCTGCAGCAGAAGATTAATCGACCGCAGCTGGACCGCGGCTGAAAAGTTTCCATCACGTGGTCACGACCTGACAACATCCATACGGCACCATACGACATCAGGTGCGTAGGTGTCACATCAAATCAACCAGCGCCGTAAATGGTGGTGTCGAGTTCATCAGCTCGCGAGCGTTTTGTTTCCGCGGGGACACTTGGGCACCACCATTTTTGGATCGCACAGCGCTCCTTGACATTGACGAGATAGTACCAGGAGTCGGAGCAGCTTCGAAGCTTCCCCTCCCTGGTGACCACTTTCAGCGATGGTAATTGTAGCCCGCTGCTCATCACGCTCCCTATATGTTCTCCGATGGTCCGATGGACATTATTCAAATCCCTTCGCAAAGTGCCTCCCCAAAAGCGGGGAATTTGTATACGATTTTGGCACGATTGGATCTGCTAAGTCGACGTCAAGGATGGAGAGCGAGTTTTAAATTGCGCCGTCAGTCGAATTAGGCTGCGAAAACCATTATAAGATTTGACGCCAGAGGTTGATAGTATCTGGTTTATTCAAAAGGATTATCAAGCACTGAAGGCAAAAAATACTACAGAAGTATTTAAAGTATTTAAAGATAAAGCATACCATAAATTAGAACAACGTTATGTAGACCCCATCGACGAGACCCTTCTCAATAAGGCTATATGTTTTTTACCGATATTAGTTATCTTTGGACTGATTATGCATACTCGTTATTAAAACTCTAAATTTCTCAATATGTCAAGTATTGTCGCCCATTTTTGCCACCATTATGAGCCCTTGCTTAAGTGTTTATTTTTTGCTTTAAGAACGGTCTTCATCAGTTTGCTAAATCTCGTGCGTGTCTTGTTAAGCTGATGGGCATGTCGTGGTGTGAAACGAATTAAAAAAAAAACACACTTCCTCTTTTGCTCATAATTCCTATTTCATCCTCGAACCCTACCTTTATAAACAATGCTGCTACTCACACAAGCGACCTGCCAATCAAAGCAACCACTTCTAGTATTACAAATACATTTCTTTATGATCGGTTTGTGAAGGACCCGGTTTCTCGGTGAAAAATAAAAAGATTTAAGATTACAATTCCACCCGTGTACGCTTGTACAAGCATTACGCATTATCATAAACCACCATTAAGCGCTGCTCTTATTACCATTAACAGGGGTTCTTTCGGGTGCGGGTGTACACACACACACACGCGCGCACACAAATACATACCGCAAGTGATACATTTATTCGCTTGACCCTCTTCATGTCACTGTGGGGAGGTATCATGGGAGTTCGTTTTTTTTTTCTTTCTTTTTGTCATGCTGTTCTACGAGCAAACAATTTACCCTTTTTTCATTTCCATCACAGAAACCAAGTGCGCCGTCCGTCAGTGCTGGAGCGAAAATAGCCTCTCGAAGAAACGGATTCTGATGTGCTGCGGCAAAATGGCGTTTCGTTTCCGGGGGAAAAAAACCTGGTCCTTAAAAGGACCAACGTTACGTTGCGTTTTGCTTTTATGCGACACGGGGTCTGGTCTGAAAGAAATCAACCCTCAGCACCGCCGGACATTCGGCACGGAGCGAAAACGACACTTGGGGAGCACTTGTCAGGCGGACATGGACACAAAAACGGTTCAAATAATTTAGATGTCATTTATTTAATCAGGGTGTGCACACGGTGCACGGGGGCAACCCGTCCGTCACGGCACAGCGAGTCACGCTGGTGGTCAAACCGGTGGACACGTGTTTAAGGGACGGATCTTGAGTGACGGGACACGCCACCGTACTCTCGGGCGCCGATCGCAATCGGATCGGTTCTGGAGCGGAAATTAAACATTCATCTCCCGGCCTTTGAGACGTCGGACATTGTGGAATGCGTGTTTTTTTTTCTCCTGCGGTTATTAGTGTCTAAATGGGTAAAATCTAGGGCTGTTTTCATTTTGTTCGAGACCGATGAGTTCCAAGACAGGACTCTCTTTACTCGCTGTCCAGTATAATGATTGGCGTTGGGAATCGCTACTACGCCGCAAGTTCCGCCTAATGTATTTTATTCATGTCAATCGCAAGAAGAATAGAATGCGCGCGGAAAGGGAAGGCGACCATACGTACGGGCTCGCTGGCACTCGATGGCAGAAAAGAAAAAAAAGCGATTTTTCTTTTCAACGAACGGATTGACGGACATTGGACACTTGGTTTTGGGTTTTTATTCTTCACGGTCAATACCACGACCCCAGCCGGACCGTTTCCCCCGGCAAACGTCCGGCAACGTAACGGATGATAAAATATGAATAGCTCCAGCAGAAGCTAACGGGCCCTGACCACGGAATGCTCGAACCTCGACGCCCAAAATTCAATAGAAATAAAGGGAAGGGCTCCGGGAAGAAAGCCTCCGACCTCCGCAACGAATGTTTCACGGTGCAGCATCCACAAAATCGCGCCCGCTCGCACACAACACATAAAGAAGAAGCGAAACGTCAGTCCACGTAACGAAAACAAAGGATGCGAAGTAGTAGAAAGCTCCCGTTTTCCTGGAATCTAGTGCTCCAGAAGAGAAAAAAGGGATCCATCAGGGATGGGGCGGGTAGGAAAAGATCGGTCGCCGGACTCCGGAAATGAAAAGGAATCCTTGCCTAGGCGTTCCAAAAGCAATTTCGACATGAAGTGCTTTGCCCTTTTTTTTTTTTTGGAAGAACGACCGGGGATGAAGCCGGCCAAGTGTCACGGAAACCATGAACCTCGCTCACTTGGATTTCGTTTTTACCTCCGCTCCCCGTTGAGGTTTCCTTCGCAAAAACCGGGTGGACATCGGTTAATGGCAATGGAAAGATCCGAATGAAGTACGCGCGATGGAAAAGGCCACAATTACTGAGCAATCCCTGACCGTGTGGTACAGTTAAAGCCTACAGTATGCACACCCGCTACAAATTGTGACCCGAGCCTACGGTAGAAAAAAAAAGCCAATCCTACCCATACTCATCCCACCCGCAATGCCTGCGCCTGCACTCGAACATAATTCGATGGAGTTTTGAAGTGGTTTTGAAAATTTAATTACCACTTCTGCTGACCAGCTTTCTGCGTCGTGTCGCTGTAGCGGTGCGTTCGAGTACTGTACGATCGAGTCCGGTCGCTCACACCACCTGTCGGGGTCAATTTACATGCTGATGAGGTTGAAATTGGGTCATAATTGGATTTTATACGCTTTCGCCTTTTGCAAACACACGCCGGATAACCCAGCCAAACTCCCGTCCCGCCCACATCTACGGGACTTCGGGATGTAATAGCGAAAATATTGGAGCAGCGAACGCAAAAGCAGCATGAAAAATCTCATCACAAACTGCACCGGCTACCTTGACGAGAAGGGAAAGAAAGGACGAATACACTCGGGTAGAGGAAATTTAATCAAAACACCCGATTGCCATTCATCAATAATATTGCACAAATGAAAACATCAATACGTCATCACCATGGCAACCATGGCGTTACACTCTACCAGGCCCTTGGCGAGTTGTTCCTGTCAATCCATCGAACGATTGGGAAAAGGCAGGCGGTCGAACATATAAATTATATTTAAAAATGTCATGCGTACTTTTGTAGCAACCTAGCTCTGTAAATGTGGACACATATTTAAAGCAATTCGATCAGCAATTCAAACTAAAAGTTCATTATTTTTCCTGCAAATTAGGAAAATTGAAAAAAATTATCACGGTTTAATTTATACTTCAAAATCACTTCTCATAATTAATTAACAAAAATCATCATTGGGATTTTTTTTATTACTTCAGAATGCCACATATTGTGGAGACGCCTAGTAGTTTACTTTTCTTATCTAAGTTTAAAACTTTATACTAAAAAACAAAATACGATCCTATAGTCCTTTCAATTTAATTTACCGGAAGTACTGAATGGCACGCGAAAAGAGAAAATTCAATGTCATCCATCAACCCCCGTTTTTTGGAACAGAAATACCTGTCTTTTAATACATATATTTACAACGAAAAACACAAAAGCAAATTAGCTTTTGTTTGCCAGAAACAAGAAAACACATCACTTGTTAGCTATTTCTGTGAACCCTCTCTAAACTGTGGTAAAACACGCGAGACGAGAATTGCAAGAAACCGGCATAAAGCAACGATAAACAAGCACAGGGAGATTCCATTTCCAGGGCTATTTTCCTTGAATTTCCTGTGAATGAAAATCAGCTCTCGATAACATTCCGGAGAGGATTGTATTTTTTCGAGTTCTATTTTCAGAAATCGAACCTCTCGCCTGGAGGCAGTATTATACGAGTCTACGACACACCTAACGCCTCCGGATACGTTTAATTCATTGTCTCGGCCACAAAACATCATCACATACATCAGCATCAAGCACTGGTTGCGGGTTCCAAGGAAAAATTCCCACACTTTGCAAATGTAAATGTGGAATGAACGTTGCTGATAGCGACATTTCCTCAAGATGGCGGAAGGGATTCGATAAAGCTATAGAAACTAGGCGCCCGTTTCCACGCACGTCACCTGTCACATCCTGACACTGACTGCTCAAGGTTACGGTCCACATCGGTAGCAGGCATTGTGCAGAATATCAATGGGCTTCCTGATTGGCTGGTTTCCTGATGATGACGACGATGAGTTATGTCGTGGAAGTCACGGATCGGTCACGTCCCGATGCTTCCCGGTGCACACGATGGCACGGTCCGAGATGGTACGGTATGTGTGAAACGACTTAATTTCCAGTTCTAATTGAATAACAATACCCGGTGCAGAAAGCGTAACTGTGTCCCGCATATTCTTGTCGTGAAGTTGCTCCAAGTCTCTTGGACGTGAACAAGGGTCCAACAAGCCGTGGATTTCCTTCATCGGACAGTGAGCAATCAGAAGATGCCCGAACCGAAGTTGGGACTTTCGTAGAACACCAGCACACTGATATGAATATTTATCACAACGGTTTCGTCGGAACTTTTCGGAACTTCTGAGAAAGTTTATCTGACGAGACTGTTTTGACTGCGAGCTTCTGGCGGAACTTTATCAGTACGGTATTAGTTAAGATTAAACAGAAAACAGAAGCCGAATATTTTCAATTGACGAGGAGGTATTATAGATTTTGAAGCGAGATTATACTAGTTTAAACGATTTAAAACTTAATTACCCATGAACCCAAGATTGTCCGTTGTTGTAAAACAGCTATCTTGCCTGTCACCTAGCAACAATCCGAATATCGGTATATAAACGAAAAAAGACTCTCACATCATTCCTTCGCACTTATTTCGTCCTGCAATCAGTTCTAAACGCGTAAAATTGAGCCATATTTCTTCCCTACTAACCACGAACCCGGTGACGAATATATCTCCGGAGGCGAATTAAACCAAAAGTAACCTGTCGCATGACCGTAGCCATTAGCTCGGCATCTGCTTTTTATTTTCCGACGTTAGTACTGGAGGGCAGTAAAATCAGGATAGGGGTGAGCTCGTTGCTTAGTGTCCTTTGTTGCTTTGGTTTGCGCCTTCTCCGCGTTACCCGTTTGTCACAGTACGCTTGGAACATTCGGTTGACAGGTCACCGAATTTTTGCTGACTTGTCGACGCAGGACGACAACAACGGCCGGTTGATGATGGAAAATCCTGCCGGTTGGCTTCGTAGGCGCAGCGGTTGCTAAGGAACGCTACGCTCGGATATCATTACTGCGAAATTACACAGCAGGCGTCTCATATCTTTGTGGTCCGCTCGCTTCTCCGGTACAGGTGGTGTTGAAAAAAAAGATCAATTCGACCAGTGAAAAAGAAAACAAATCTGCAATA
>JXXA01006038.1:0-16088 GCA_000956255.1 Anopheles punctulatus
CTTCCCACCCATAAAGCATGCAAAGACGCAACGACCAAACTTACACACGGGCGGAAGTGATTTTCTACCGGTCAAAGCATTCTCTTTTCAAGCATTTCCGCTTGTATGGGTCGTTTCAGTGGCCGAACGTTTGCGGGCACGGGACCTGTTGAGCTTTAATCCTTTCCAGCAGTGGGGGGGTGACTACTTTTATTTCTTGCTCACCAGGACGGTTTCCAGCGCGAAATGGACTCCACATTAAACCGTTGCCGGACCGGAAAAAACAGACATTTCAACAACTCCACAGGAAGCGTGTTTCGGTGAATGAGTCACGACAAACAAAAACCAGAAAGCATTGGCAGCTTGGATGAGTGTGTTTAGCATATTTTTATCGACTTGTGGGCGACGGACAATACCGAAACCCCGCGGGGAAAGAAAAGTTTTCGAATGCCTGCACCGAAGAATATGTTCTCCGGTGACAACACGACATTCTATTCTGCTCGGCAAAGAATAAATTACCGATTCGAGAGCTGGGTAGTAGAAGAAACTAACAGCGCCTGTTCAGCACCGGTTCCCGTCGAGGATATCCGCTTTTCAATTGCATTCCGGTGAACCCGTTTCCGGTGGTTGATGATGTACTCCCACCCCCCGGGGGGAAAGGGGAAGGGCACAGTTTGCTACGATTTGTCGATTTTCGGTAGAGCGTTTTTGCTACCAGGAGAGCATGCTGGAGCGTGTGTGGTTTCGGCTCTAAACATATGCAAGCGCTAGAACGTCCTGTGGGGGTGTAAACGGGCGGGCACAGCATCCTCATTCCAGTGATGGAGTTATCGAGGCGAGAGTACATATCCGGAACACGGGGGTTTATATAAACACACACTATAGTTGTGAGGGGTTGTGTCATTCAAATTATGGTGAATATTATTCTCTAAAATTATAAAATCGAATCGATCATAAGCGTCACACATCAGATCAAGAAATGAAACCATAATAGATGAAAACTTAGAAATCAAAATTACACAACAAACTCAATTTTTTTTTAATTTATCAAAATCTTTTTTAATTTTAGCCTTCCAAAACAGGCTCCATAAAAGTGGTCACAAGCCCACGACCAGCTTCTCTCTTTGTGCACGCTGAATTTCTACCTCCCAGCCCCCATACACACCAACCCAAGTAGCTACTTATCCCGGGCAATCGCCAGCGGACCCTCCCCACCAGGCCTGTCCGCTATTTACGGTTTGTGTAATAAAACTAAATACCGTTCATCTATGTAAATCTTCTTAACTAACGAACACAGCAGCGGAGAAACCATCGGAGGTAAATACATGCTTCCCCCATCCACCATCGTCTCGAGGACCAGGTTCTTAGTGTTATAAATCCGGTCGAAAGGACCAAAAACCCCAATCCCTCCAAGGGCTCCTTCCAGTCCTGCCGATCCGATGTCAATGTTTAATTACAGCATCTTTCCGTCGCTGTCCTCTGTTGCACACACACGCACACTCGCCAACACAACTCATATGTGTGATCTTGGCGGTGGTTTAGATGTTTGGACAAAGAGAGAGAGAGAGAGAGTGGGACGTATGTGATAGTGTTTAGATAAATAGAGTTTAGAGAAGCCTCCAGTCGGGCATGGGACCTTGCTGTGGCGAACTATAACTCCAGCGAGTTTTCTAACTCTAACACGTAAATGGCAGATGGAAACTAGTTTCGAAACGAATCAATTCCATATAACACCAGCAGCTAATTATGATGTTCGTTCGTGTACGTGGCAATCGGAGATAGTTTGTTGCCAACTATGAACTAACTCGCGCCTTCTCCTGATACGAAACCAACACTGCACTGGATGCTGGTGTACATAATGTTAGCCAAACGCGTTTCATACACTTGAGCATTAAACAACTGTCCCATCAACAATCCCGCATCAACATGCCATCCCCTCGTCGGTTCATGTGCTCCTGGTGCGCTGGGCGAGCATTTTAAACTCAGCGTTTAAAACTAAGCAGCACGATTAGAATCTCTCGATTCGTTGAACTGCCGAGAATCAAACACGACGTTGCTACCTACAGCACGGTCTGCGCTCTCGCTGCTGGATCGAGCACTGCCAAAAAAGCCAAAAATTTCCTTCAACTTTCCCGAAGGGTGTGACAAATTATTCCAAAATTTTTAAAGTTAAAATTTTTACCTAAAATGACTGCAATAAAAACACCGGTTCGAACCAACGCCTGGCTGCTCCAGGAGCTCAGCATTGTGAGGATGAAGGTTTTTCCACTAGCTACAAGTTAATTTACATATTATGCGCACTGGTGCGTGCTAGCGAGTGGGACCGTTCGAAAAAGTTTAGATAAATCGGTTTAGTTTAGAAAATATCTAACCAAACCTGTTCGCCATCGAACAGGGCCGAAGAACGCCAGGAGCAGGAGCACCGCAAGCGCTTTCATATTTATAACAATGAAGAATGTGTTGGAGGAGAAATAATCGATTCCGAATTCGTGACAGAACGGAGGAGGAACCGGTGCTGGTGGTGAGAGAAACTAGCAGCTCCCTGTCCGAATCGTTTTCCAAATGTTGTCCCACACATAACCTCACTTCATCGCACTTCCCAACTAGCATAATTTGAGCGCACAGCACACACATAAATTGCTGGATCGTTATCATAAATAGCGTCGTCTTTTCGTGAGTGAGAGATATCCTAATGATGTGATGCCACGCAGAGCCCAGCGCCGTGGTGGGTGAGTGGGTTGTAATTCATTTTCCGGCCTCGTTCCCACCCCCGTGCGGGGAAGGGTTCTGTGCTGTGTTCGGTTGTTCTCGCATCTAATTTTGGAGCGGATGAAAACATTCCACCCGGGCTTAGTGTTTCCTGCCCTGCCTTCGGGAGTGTTAATCACACTGAACGCGAGCGAGCGAGCGAGCGAATGGATGAAAAGGGGCCCGATCGTATCCTTGTCTTGCTCACGTCGACAGGGTCCGCACGCACGCAACAGGTCTCTCCATCGATCCCCTAGCGAAGGAAATGTTCATTTTCTTTGCTTTAACTATTTCGAAGCTAGCGCACCGAACAGGAGACCATGCTCGCAAGCAACAGCACTACGCGGCCGGAAAACTTTCGGTTTGTTTCCCGCCTTTGTGTACAGCAACGCCGCACGTGCTCGTCCTATGTACGACGCTCTGCCCGAACCAGCGCATTTGTATGAGTAGCACGCCATAGTTGGGAGGATATTTTCCGTACATTTGGACGAGACCGGACTCCACCCGGCACGGCAAGGGTGAGATATAAATGAGCGGGAATAAATTTCTAAACACAATAAGTGGCAAATTTCCAGCCGCCCTCCCCTTTGGCTGACGTGTGTCTGCGCTTACCGCGTTGCATAACTTTCAGGCGTTTCCGGGCATCAAATGATATTTTATTCAGCACATATTTATTGCCACCGGTTGGAGGGTAATTTTTTGCGTATTCGTGAAACGTTTCGCTTTGCACTTCGTACAAGCGGAGGGCAGCATGATTGGGTTGGGTAGGGAAGGGGAGGGGGGGAGCCGATTGTGCATAAATTTATAATGCTTCTCCGATATCGCGTTTCCACTGGACGCCGATTCGAGCGTAGGAAATCATCCGGCATCCCAGCCGGTGGATGGAGTTACTGCGTCTGAATGATTGAAGAAGCCGTACAAAGTGTGCAGGGCAACATTGTTACAGTGATTTGGATGGTGAACTGTAAAGCACAAAATAGGTGTTTCAACCGATAAACAAGATCTGCACTGGAAGAAAGATAAACAGATTAACGCACTAGGTGGACAATGGAAAGTACTAAAAGCGAATAGTAAAATGTGTTCGTTTTCCTTTTCTCCCATCGTGTGCTGCGAGCTCTGTGGGATCTCCTTTGCACCGCATCGGGACGGCAAATAGTTTTCCTCTCCGCTCCAGCGTGACGGAAAAGTTCAACCCCCACCCACCCGTAAGCCGTCGAGAGGATGATGAGCCCGTCATCCAGCAGAAAAAGGAGCAAACGAAAGGGAGAGCGTGACCCGCTCGGGCCCCGACAACAGTAATAAAGTGCGTAACAAGTATTTTGGCGCCACTCCGTCCGGATATGTCCCCGTCGTCGTACCCTCCGGAGCCCCTGCCCCCGCTGCAAATTCACATCCGACCGTAGCCGGGCATCCGGGTGGAATCTACTCCGTATGTAGATGAGAGCGATACCAATTACTTGTCAGGCGCGCACTAGTTTTCAAATATTATTCCGTGCGTTTCCTACCCCCCCTGCCAGTGGCGGTGTTGAGCGGAGTGGTGGGCTGACGGACACGGATGAAGGACACTAACGAACATGTTTAAAGCACACCCACACGAACGAAGCCGACGGGTGGCTCCGGAAAGTACTGTCATTTGCATTTTATGAAGCTTCCCATGCTTCTGCTGCATACAACGCGATTTTCATCCACCACCGGCATTCTTCGTCGTCGTCGCCGTTTCGGGTCAACCGGGGAGGATACGGTCACCCATCCATTTGCATCCTTGATCTTTACCATTTCCCTCGGTGGGAACGCATTTTTCACTTTCTTTTCATTAAACGCAAAATCAAACAAACATGTGGCGCGGGGGGCCTTGCTGCCTGTGGCGCATGTGGACGCGGCACGATGACGTACTTTATCGTTCAATTTGAATGGATGCCTTCATTAGGCGATAGCCGGCGTCCCGGTGACGCATGCATCGAACCGGGCACGGTCGGCACCAGAGCGAAAGTGCAGCAGTAGAGACGGAACTGAAAGGCAGAAGCTGTGTGCGATTAAAAATTACCTTTGTTTGCCATCTCGATCAGTCAAAGTCTTTTTGGTTTGGATTTTAGTTTTTTGTTCAAAGAAAGCACAGGGTTTCCTGTGACATTTGATTACACCACCAGACTTAACTTTTCTGCTTTTCAAACTATTCATTGTGTAACAAAACCAAGCCAAAAATAGGATTGTAAGATGCAGAAAATAATTTAAATAATTTTGTTCAGCACTGTTGTGCGTGTTGCATACATTTTGGCGTAAAATTGATTTTTTTTAAAGGAAGCTGATGGTTAATTCTTGTTTTATAGTTATTGAAGGACTTTTTTTTAATTTTCATTGAAAGGTTTGAAGTGCTAAAAGTTGCACATTGTTTTGGTAGAAAAGTCCCAGCTGAAAATTATAAAAAGAAATACAATGTAAACGAGCAACCCTACACAAACGCCCCCACAAGCTGTTTGTGTACTTCTTTGCAGTGAAAAACAAACTACGAACGCAACAGAACCATAAACCATTCGTTCGATACAGCAACGGCATATCATGCAGCGAACGCATCACAAAAGGAAGCGGGTGGGGGTGGATGTACTCATTACTCGATTACGTTCGACCACCTACCGGGGCGATGGCGTCGTCGTCCGTCGTCCTCGTCATCGTCCCTTTTTTCTGCGTAGCGTTTTATCGGCCGGCGAAACTCGATACCTTCGGGTCGAGAAACGATTCCCCGCCAGATGTCGGCGACGACCTGCTGCTTCACTGGAAACGGGTGCTCACAAAAAAGTGGGAGGCAAACAAGCACTTACATCTCGCAGCCTCCCGAGATCCCGATTTGCCGATAAGAACAGTGTGCCGATACGTTGGACAGGAGACGAAAAAAAATCGAACTTTCGATGGTTCAGTCCATATGGAAGATGCCTGTTTGTGTATTTTTTTTTTTTGGTTTTGTTTCACTTCGAAACTAAGTAGGCGGAAATGGTGTGCCTACCGATAGGCCACTTCCAGCCAAATGGTGGTCATTTGATACTCGTTCCCGTTGCTCCATCGTCGCTCCGTTTCAATCGATGTACTTCAAGTTGTGGCAGTGGCAGGAACAACAAAAATGCACGCACACACGCATCTTCCCCGTAAACTACTCTAACCCAGGCGGTACACGGACCTCTTCCATGGCCGCCTAACAGGCCCTGAGAGTGCCGGAAGTTGTCAATCCATCCATCACGTGAGGGTAGCGTGCCGCTGGGTGTGAGCGGCACAACCGTCAGGACGTGTTTCCTAGCGGATATATTTTCATCGTGCCTATTAAACACTTCGCCCGCACTAATGGCCTCGCATCGGCATCGCATGGCGAACGCAAATGGATTAAAGTAACTTCTGCAACGGTTGGTGGTAGTATGTCTTGTTGTGTTCGTTTTTTTTTCTCCCTGGCCCAATACTGCGGCCGGGAGGGAATTCAGAACGGAAGGATAATATTTCATCCCTTGTTTAACCTTATTGAGTGTATTAGAAGGATGGGTCGGCGTGGTTGGGGGGTGCACGTTTGGGCGATTCTAAATAGCGAATAAAACTTTCACGGGCGTTAAGTTTACCATGAGGGTTCCTGTCTTTATCGCTTGGCAATAAACAATGATAATCAAACGCTGAATTACTTTTAAATTAATTGCTAATGTTTAAATTAATTTCAAAACGATTAATAGGCTCAAATAGTTTTTACATGTTCTAAATGAATTAAAACACGGTGTACGTTTTAAGTCCTTATTGGAAAACGTTCTTGTGACAGTGTTTAGTAACATCAAGTGAAAAAATAGCTTAAAACACGTTTACGAAATGATGCAGATAGTTTCCGCCAAAATGTATGCAATTTGTACGATTATCTAGTCAGACCGAATATTGGGTTTTAATATTACCGAATTTTGGGTTTGAAATTCACTATAACCGTTTTCGTCAAAACGACTTTATATCACGGCTCCGTTACTACCATTGCGTGATTTTTTGCAATTTTGTGAAATAGAAGATTAAAACGCCTACAATTATGCACGATGTCAGCGCCCTCTGTAGTAAACTTACAGCACCTTCTCTGGACTTTACCCTACAACACCACAAAAACATAATAAAACCCAGTCCCGATGGACAGGAGGCACACCAATGACGACCCAGCTTTTATAGGCTCACAACCTATGTCTTAAGTGCCTTCCAAAATTGAAACTAAATTGCACTTCGTACACGAACACACACACACCATCACAATTAATCATCATCTTTCGGCGGAGGGTAACACACATGACGCACTTTATTTTATTTTACTCCCGCTCTTCCTGCTGCCACCGCCAGCCATTCCCTGCGGACAAACCTTCAAAAACCGTTCCGAGTTGAGCCGTAGTTTATTTGCCCACTTGCGATCCTCATTGCTGTCACTTTATGGTTGCCTTTGTTCGCGCTGCTGCGGTCATAATAATTCTTTAATCCCTTTTCGTCCCGTTTCGTTGGAGGAAATAGATCATCGCGCTCACGGGCCTGTGCCGTGGATAAAACACTGGAGCATCAGCTTGAGTGCGATCTGAGCATCACTTGTTTTACACGTTTATAGGATTGGAGATGAGAAATAAAAAAACACAACGTCCATTTGTCTTCCCGAAAGGTACGTTTGTCAACAGTTGCAGAAAAAAAAACGCGTGGCGGCTTTTTGTTTCTTCCTTTTGCCAAGCCCTTCCTTTGTAAACGGCCTACTACAATAATCCTTTCCGTATGCGTTCGTTCGAATTGAAATTTATCGTCAACATTTTTAGTGTTCCCCTGTTGTTTTGGGGGAATGCGCGTGACCTTTCCAAATTGGGTAACACCCTTCCTGGGATAAAAATCACCCCGCAAAAGAGGTGGGGAGGTGTTTAAAATAATTGCCCCGAAAATCACCACCAAAAACATAAACAACTATTTGCAATAAATATCTATGACCGACACCTTCGGCCGTTAATATATTGTGCGTAGTTTTCTCGTGCCAAGGATTAGCACCTTGATGTGCCATAAATTCTACTTTTCTTTGGCCTGGCCTTTTCTGCCCCCCGAAATGTCAACCGTGTATTGTTGGCCGAGATTCCTCCTCTCACCCCCTTCAGCATAGAAAGCGGCTTTTATTGTGCTTTGACGAGGGTCACCTCCGTTCGAGTGGAGAAAAATTATCGAACGCAATTCACCACCACCAAATACCACCGGAAACACGATCACGCGTGGTGCAATATATTGGTGCGAACGTTTGTGTCCGGGCGCCTTGGGAAGCCTCCTTAAGCCTTTCGCTGACAGGCATTGACTTTTGGACTAACTCGAACCCGCATCTGCACCCGGGCGTGGTGGGAGAGAATGATTTTACATACGTAAATAAACGTTTTGGCACGGTTTGAGAGATGTGCCCGGTAATAAATTTCCATTCCCATTTCCCTTCAACAGCGACGATGACAACACTCGGGGAAAGCCAATTGTTTGAATTTTGTATACTTTTTTTCTACCGATGCTTTTATTATTATTTAGTGGCCTTTCAATTATTTATCCTGCTGGGTATGACACACGAATATGGGGTGATAGAAAAATATATGTATAAAAAAAACGAAGACACTTACGTGCGCGCTTTCACCCGGTTTTGCACCCACTTGCTCCAACGGTGAACCTTCTGTTCGTCTCCTGACGGTGACAACATGTCCCGAATGAAGAAGACATGTTTTGACAGCTAATCTCTTCCCCGTATCTGCCCACCGCCCAAAGGTGCCTATACAGACACACACACACTCATGTACCTTGTTCCCTTACTTTTATATCCATCCATCCATCTTTCGCGCTTTGTAATGCGGCAGCCGCGGAATGTGTGACGCGCTTCCCAGCCCAACTATTTCCTTCCTTTCTCTGCTGGTCGCAGGTTTCCGTGCCAGAGCCGGCAGTCAGTAGTTGCGCACGGGCTTTTCTTTCAAGCAATTATTGTCAGCCACAAGAAACATGTCTTCGCTTTCAGAAACATTCTGGCAAGGGGCGGGATAGGGAGGTTTGGCTTCCTGCGGCACATCCTGGCCTTGGCATTTTTCCGTGAAGTGGCACACCTTCGCTTGCCACCGCACCGCACCGTTGTGTCACATCGTTCAAGGACGAATTTCCACCTTTAGCGGGCATCTTTTTTTGCCAGGATTTTCGCGCATTATCCGTAGTGGCTTTCGGGGATTTTTCTTTTGCCTCGGTGAACATATTATCATTGCGCTGTACGCACCATAGGATAACCGAGGACAAAAGCAAAAAAAACTAGAAAGCAATATTTTCCAACGCCAAAGTTTGTTAAATAAATAATTGATAGAACAAAAGCAAAAAAAATTTAAGGCCTTGCATACCTTACGGCGCAAAATTAGCCAGGACACAACCCTTGCCGATGCATGAGGAAACAACATAAGCTGTCATTAAATCAATTATTTTACATTAAAATATACTTTATTCGTAAAATTTTGGTGACAAAAAAATCATGCTTCGTTGCATTATTGAATTAAAAACGATGTTGTTAAGTTCAGAACGAATTGTTTTCTATTTGAATTTATGCCAAATGGCGCCAACGTCACACCCACAATCGGTGCCGGAAACATACGTGTACAAAAAAGGTGAAATGTCACTGGAAATGTTTTTTTTTTTGCCTAAAGTTCACCGAAATCGCAACATCTCCTTTTAGCCATCAGCACGAAACAAGATGCACCGTAGACCGAAAACTACCCGTACCTCTATAAAACTTTATCAGTAAACACTTTTCTATTTTTATTTTTGTTTCCGTGTGCTGTACATGCTTGAGAGCCTCTTGCACACCTAACCGGATGTGTGAATGCACCTGCCGCTGGATAGTGGTTTATGTGTCGTCATCACTCAGGGGCAAACGCAGCGGCGGTGATAGTGTTGGAGTAAAGTGCACTAAAGGGTACACTTTTTCTCCACCCCTAGGGGGGGGAAAAGGCGCAGTAGACGCTGAAAGGGTTCCGGGCAAAACGAGAACCACAAACCAACATCAATGGCGGTAGACGGAACTTTTACGGTTGAACGACAATGGAAACAAAAGGCGCTTTTCGGGATCGCACCAGGCCCGGGTTGAAATGCTCATTTTCGTTCCTTTAATGAGCCGGTGCTGACGATGCCAGGCAAGTCAAGTGGGATAGTTTGAATCGTTTTGCTACATCGTCGTTACAAGCTGTTTCGAGATGTTTCGCAGAAAGAAATCACACTCGCAAACCGGCACGGCTCGACCAGTTCGAGCACCCAAGACGCCCAAATGCCCTCCCCGTAAACAATTCATTATCCTGATCCATCGCTCAGTTCATCTTGTTTTATTGCAACAAATCAACCTCCTTCCTCCTCTCGGAGCGTGTGCTTCATCACCGTGCCCTTGTCGCTTGTCGCTTGTAAGTTTAACGACCAAAGCGTCTTTAGTACCTCCCGCAAACGCAAATCCGCCCAACCCCCCCCCCCCCCCCCTTCCTCTCTTCCCGATAATGATGATGATAACGATGAAAATTCTAATGAAATACTTTAGCACCCCCCCGAGCAGCGCGCGCCGAAAGAGTCATAACGCTAACGGAGCGTTACGGAGCGAGGCAAACGGGCTGCCCGGGTCCGTCGTGTCGTGTGTGCTCACTTTGCAGACATTTAGGCGCAAAAGCGAACGAACGAGAGCGTGCGCCCACGTGAGCTGCGGGAGGGCGCAGTAAATTACAATATGCATATACATATTTTTTCGCCCACCCTGCGGCCTTCCCCTTCCCTCCTCTCGTAGCCTGGTCGGTTAACGTTCCGGCACGCGCTATCAACGGCATTTTGCATGAATTTTTATTCCCTCACTTTTTATTACATCTGTTTGTGATGTTGTTGTGATGTTGTGACCAGACAAAAAAAACGAAAAAAAAGAAAGAAAAACTTCCTCCGCATGACGAAGTTGGCGAAGACGATCAAAAGTGTGGGCGTGGGAGCATGCGAACGAGAAGCGCATGATTGTTGATAATAATGTTGTTGTTGATTACAGGGCGGCCAGCCAAGTGCCGATGGTAAAATTTAAAGCACACCGACGACCGCGCAGAACTTGACAACGATGGCTGCTTTGATGGCTATCTATGGCCGGAATGAAATGAGTAAAATCAAAGGCGCCTCGGAGCGAGTGCGCACACTTCGATCCGTCCCGGGGTGACAAAAATACACTTAAGCATCCGTGCGCTGCAACCCACAGCCTTTGGCAAACCCCGCGACCGTTCGGCTTCGTGTGTATCCACGGCATGATAATATGCTTCGGCATCATTATCATTAGCGCCCGACGGGTTCACATCGTGCGCTTTTGGTCGTTGTCGTTTTCCCCTCCCCCCCTCAAGATGGGATGACAATGACGACAGCAACAACTTCAACCCTCCCTCTGCCACACGTTCGATAGCAAAAAAGACGGTTTAACGGATGCATTGTGATCCCGCGTCTCTCGCTCCAAATGGTTCCGATTCTTACCGTTTATGGCCACCACCCTCTCGCCGATGACGCCGGTATTAATCTTCCGACATCCCGGTCAGGAGCCGCGCCGAACGCCCTCCTATACTCCCCCCTTCCGTAATGGATGATGCGGTAATGCTTGACGCGGCATTAAAAGGCCACGCGGGCGACGGGCGATTTGCATGCAAACAGCGAGAGACCCGCCAGCTCGTTTTATGGCAGCTTTTAATACACATCAGCACACGCAGCACGTCGCATAGCCGGCCGCTCGCTTCGGAAGCGCCGGAAACTATCGCTAGGGAACATGCATTTGCTGGCTTATTTTGCATTTTGGTTACTCCGCATAACGCGGTTTTCATAAAATTCATAGAGTGATGCGGAACGATGGGAAACGATGTACATTACTCTCGGATAATCTTAGGAATGTAACGTTTAGATTAAGCCATTTTGTATACTGCTTAGGAAATTTGATTAAAGCATTTCCAAAGTACTTTTTCTATTTTATTTTTTTTCGCAAGTTACGTAATTGTTTATAAGCTTATCAAATATTCAATCAAGTTTAAGCCATAATACTGCTTGTAAAAAAAAGAATACAAAAGCTTATCAAAGAGCTTTATAGTATATGAAATATGCACTAAAAATTCTTGAAAATAATATCTCTTAGTCAACGGCTGGACTGTGCTAACATATAAAGCAGATCGTTTTTCTCTTCTCCTGAATTTGCTTAACTAATTTAATAATAAAAAACGACATAACAGCCTATGTTTCGTCATTCCCTGAGTTGTGTATCGGCTAACTTTGCGCCTACAAGTAGGCAAAAGGTAAATATATTTTAAAACGAATGTTCTTTGAACCTGCTGGTGCCACATGGATTAAACCAATTCTACTGTGTATTTCAGTTATATTACACAAATGCAAGGAAAAACAAGCTCAGCATAAAAGGCAAATTGGTGGTAGTTGGACTAAAAGATATAATTATTTTATTACTAAGCGAACTGCAGGTGAAATTAAAATTCGTAATACACTGCTGATTTTTCCCCCTTTTGTAAACCGCAAATACTCCCAAATTACTAGAAACTCTCTGTTCCACTGCCAATGTGCCAAATTGGGTGCCAAGTGGAAAGAAAAACTCTGCTAATCTCAAATCCATTTGCACAAAACTGGCAACAGCCGCTTTGGTTGAAAAAAAAACCCGTGCATCGCCGTTCGAATTGCATCGCAAAATTATCTCGTTGATTTTAAGCACCATCATCATCAAACCCGCTGCCTGTGCTTGTAACATTAGATTCCCTATACTTCCACACCAAAAAGCCAATATAGCTTCTTCTGTGTGCACACAGCTCCGCTAATGGTTTTCACACTCCCCTCCCGCTCTTTTTCCCTTTCTCTCTCTCTCACATCCAGCACAACTTCCGCCGGGAAAGGTGCGAGAGGTCCCGATGAGGTCTACTCGCTCAATCAGTTTTCCATCGTGCATCGTCTGTCTGCACGATATGCTCAACCAGCGTTTCCATCGCTGGTTATAAAATGCATGGAAGCGCACCGGAGCGACCGGAAACTGAAACCAACCCCGCGCGATAGAGTAATGGTATCACGTCTGGGAGATTAATAAAAAAAACATACATTTCCTGAGCTCACACAGTCACATTCGCTCACACGATTCCTCAAAGCATGGTTTTGGTTCACGCTTCACGAATAATGCCCCGAATGCGCCCCTTCGATGGTGATGGTCAATAAAACAAAAACCCATCCTCAGGTCGACGGGCGTAAAATGTCGTGAAGGCATCGTCACCACGCCACGCCACGGTTCGGGGTTGGGGAAATGGATAGTTTTCCCGCGGCGAGAGGCTGACGGCAAGAATCATGCGTGATGGCAGGGGATGAAGAGAATCGACAGCTAAAAGTCCTTCCTGGCGCTGTGTTTGCGAACACGCAAAGGATTGATGGGATAACGCTACACAACCAATCCTCCAGTCATTCCTTCTAGCTACCACCCTTCGCACCCTCTCCGCGAGTATGAACGGAACGAAAGGACACGATGCGACAATGGGAAACACATGTGTGTGTATGCGATGAAATTAAAAGGATTGACATTTGCCATTAGAGCGTTCGCCGCCCAGCGAGCGCCCGGTCCGGTACACAATCGTAAAAGATATATTTATTTCAGGCCACCCACTGGCCAACGGGTACAAAAAAAAAGTGTATAGAAAAGGGTGCCAGGCAATATGGGAAAATGTGTTTAAATTATCCCATATCCCGACGCAAAGAGGGGGATAAAAAAAGGTTGCTTTTCTATCCGTCCACCCGGCGAGCGGCCCATAAATCCTGCACTTTTGTCACCGTGTGTCGTTGTTGTTGTTGTTGATGTGGAAAAACCTCAACACATCGGCACGAGTGTTGAAGAGTGCCGTTCACAAATCTAATAAAAAGGAAAATCCATCCTCCAACGGGTCCCCCACGGGCCTGCAGGCAAGGGGGGGGGGGGGGGTTTGACGCGTATCTTGGCGGGTTATGCCATGATGACCGCCCCATCGTCAGCCACCTGTTGCGCATTTTCTATCCCGATTGGAAAACCGTCCGGTGCGTGACGTGTCCGTGATCCGCCATTCGATTCATCAGGGCTTCACAGCCACTCTCTGCAGGCGTGATATCCTGTTTTGTTCAGCTTTTCTTGAAATTATTATTTTATCTTTTATTCACGTGCAATATTTCATTCCATGTTCGTTGTAATCTGTTGCGAGGGAATATTTCTGTTTTTAAAATTCAGTTTCTATGGTTCTTTTTTCCTCCCCGCAAGGATATCTGCTCGGTATTGATTTCTGCACAACGAATCGTGTGCTATGGGCACGTGCCTGTTGGGTAAGCGGCACGGTGGTTTCAAAAACTTTGCGTGGTGTTGTGAGGCTGCAGCTGACGGGATACGGAGCCGATCAGGTAACATGTTTTCCAGCAAGTGCATTGATATGATAACGTCTTTTGCTAGCAATTTAAGACGCAATAGAAATGTAGAAATTAATATTGATTTTTCTATGCACTATATCTAGTCCATTAGAAATGGTGCAACGAATAAACAAAACAGCATAGAATCACTTTAAAAAAAAAATCGAACAAAGCGCGTACTTTTAGGCATATTTAGGAAAATAATAAACCTATTTACGCCTAACAGTATGCAATTTTTAAATTTGTTTGGCATGAGCTGATTTGAAGCATCATACAATTACTAACATTTTCAGTTTAATCACGCATTTTAATATTTATTTGTAGTCGAAAAGTTGCTGTCACATTTTCACCCAAATGATTTGTTTAAACAGAATTTATTCAGTGTTAGCGATATTTACGCCAAAAACTATGCAATTTACAAGAAAATATGCCCAACAATGTGTCAACAACTGCTCGATTTGATTCCTTGGTGAGGAATAGAATGAGCTAGGAGCTAGCTTTCAGCAGGCAAATATATATGGGACGAATTATATTCCATCAAAATATAATTACAGAACAAATGAAATTAAATGTTACCATGCCCGTTCCAGCTTGGTAGGCGGCTCGCAAAGGAGATCGATGGTCGAAATTACGAACTACACAGCGTCCAAAGCACACAAATTGCAGTTTTTCGCACGCTTCGGTGTAATAGAAGCCGCTCTTCCTGGGACCCACAAACCTCCAGAGCAGTTGTCTGCCCAAGAAGATCCTGCCCAACTACTTAAGCAGCCACCGTGTCCGAGCGGAAGGTGGTTCGTCGACACACAGGAGCGCGGTAAAACGAGGTTTCAGCTCCAATGAGGCAGGAAAATGCTTTCAACGAATGCTAGAGAAAGCAATTAAAGCATTTTCCCAGGGGTTTTTCGGGTGGGGATGGGAAACTGTCCTCCGGTCGTTGTAACACTCCCTACCGAAAGAGCACACACCCACACACACACATCAATATAAGAAGGTCGAATCTCATCATCCTTCGTTTCCTGGCTTTTGCCCCCAGACCGAGCAGATTGCTCCCTCGAGAGCAATGCTGCGGTGAAGAAAGATGGAATGCAACAAGCCACGCACACACACACCTCCCAAAATCAGCCACGAGTGCACGAGTCACCAGGAAAGACACACACCTGAAGGTGCGCGGTCACGGTGAGGAGCACCTCGGTCGGCCCGGCAGCCAGCCGGCGAGATGATAATATTACATTATATATTAATTATTGTTATTAGTAGCAAATTGCTTCGGTCGCTTCGGCACTGGGAGGCCGGGCCGGGAAAATGCAGGCCAAAAAGCGTCCGCCACTGTCGCCCTGGCCGGTGAGACTCGATGACTCGGTGTCCCACTTGTGCGCCTTAATGGAAAATATGCTTATAGAGGAAGATTTTGCACGCTGGTTCACTCTCTCTCTCTCTCTCTTTCTCTCTTCTCATCTCGCTCACTCACCGAAATCTAATTACAGTCGATATGGAACGCGCAGAAATTAAAATTCGATTTCAACGCCGGCACTGTACAGGGGAGAAGAACGGCCGGAGTTTTCCACCCAACTCCGAATGGTTCAGATTATTATTATCATTATTTTTTTTTTGGGTTCACTACATTCCCCTTACTCGAAGGTTTTATATGTGTTGGTTATTAAAATAATATTCATACGGGTTGAATGTGCAGTACATGGTAGGAGGGGTTTGGGTTGTCCACCTTAGCCGATGGATAATTGCATCCGGCACGAATGAAATCAGTGAAACAACTGCTGTTGCGTTGCAATAAGGACAGATGGTGGTTTCATTTGGAAATCTTAAACGAATTAAACGTTGATTATCGGTTACGTCCCCCGCCGCAAACGGTGGAGGGTTAAATAAATTGATATTTCATGTTAAATAAAATGAGCAGAGATTTTATTTTTACCAAATTTACA
>JXXA01006046.1:0-14240 GCA_000956255.1 Anopheles punctulatus
ATGATTTAAACATGTTTCCAATCATTGCTGTATTCGTATTCGTATTTTTGACTAATTATTCTAGACGTTTAACTTGATTGGTCTGCTTAGCTCATATTTATCATGAACTGTCATTATTGTACCTTGCTGCAATTGCGTGAATAATTACAATATGTGTGCCTTCCAAACACTTTCAAACCTCGAATTACATCTATTTTAAAAACAAATTACTTTAAAGACTAAACAAATCGATAAACACAAAGCATGGATCCTAGGCGACAATGTCCAATATTTTTTATGTAGCCCCCAGCATCATTTGGACATTTTATTGATATCTTGTTCATATTCGCCTTTCAGGATGAAAAGCATCGCCCGACCGGTCCGCGCAAGATGGAGCTATGTAAATTCTACCTAATGGACTGCTGCGCAAAGCGCGAGAAGTGCCTGTATATGCACAAAGACTTCCCCTGCAAATACTACTACCTTGGCATGAAGTGCAAGGAGAAGGAAAAGTGTCTGTTCAGCCACGGTGAGCCACTGTCGGATGATTTGCGTGCGATTCTGCTCAAGCATCTGGAGACGGCGCCGCAAGAGATTCTAGGTAGCTTTCAGCGCATCGGGCGCGACATGGCGGTGAGCATGCTGAACTCGACGCACCGCAAGCTGCAGGAGCGATACGGCATCAAGCCCGACCAGCCGGGCGGTAAGATACCTTCCCTGCTCGACGTGACGACCCACTCGCCGAAGCATTCGCGCAAATCGCGCTGGTGCGAACGCCAGAACGACGAGCGGGATCGGGGTCGGGGCATGAGCGACGGTGAGCCGACGGTGGAGAGTGTTGTGGGCGACATGGTAAACCAGCTGGCCGGTATCATCACACCCGCCCAGATAAGCGACCTGGAGCAGATGGGCATACGGACGTTGGACGAAATCAGCCAGCTGACGGTGGCGCAACTGAACGAACTTGGTCTAAGCATTACGCAAATTCACGATCTGCAGGTGTGCGCGATGAACGCACTGAAGCAGGCGAACCTGGCCAGCGAGCGTATGCGTGCGGCCGGTGGCGAGATGAGGCCGAAGGATCACGATATGCGCATGATGCCGCCGATGATGGTGGAGAATTCCGGCACGAGCAACATGTCCAGCAACGAGCAAAAACAACAACCGCCCGGCGATGGTGGTGGTGGTGGTGGACATGGCACAAAAGATGTCGACATGCGGGTTCTTCCAGCCGGTGAGCGAGACAACGCGCCAGCACCGAACACCAACCAGGAGGAGGTGTTGCCCGGCAGTTTGCTTATGAAACCACCGACGGTGGACTACTCACAGTACATTAAGGATTCCAATCTGGACGAGGAAGATCTGGATGCGGTGGCGACAGACTCGAACTGTCTGCTGAACGAAGAACCGGCGGAGGAGGAGGAGGACGACGACGACGATGATGATGACGAGAATCATCTGAAGATCAGCATCGACGAGGAGGAGGAAGAGGAAAAGAAAGAATGCGATGAGAGCGAAACGGATGCGGCGAAGGAGAGAGAAGCTGAGGCAGAGACAAAGGCATTGCCCTTGCCACCACTGGTACCACCAAAAATCGACTACGCCCAGGGTCTTGGCGATATCCTCATGTACGGCAGTACGGCGATCGCCGACAAAACGCCACACCAAGCGAGCGAATCACCAATCCATCGATCACACCGATCACCATCACCTGCGACAAAGGATGAACTGCCGCTGTCTGGTGCCGATGCGCTTTCCAGCCTTACCGACGTCTGGACACCGTCGATGGCGGACTCGCAAAGCAACAGCAGCCAGACGTTGTATGCCGCCACGCAGCAACCGAAACCTTCGAATGCGAAAGCAACCGGCACAGCGAAGCGATCGGGCGGGGGTACGTCCATCTACGATTGGGACGATTCGGATAATGGGGCGAACTCGCCCGACGCTGGACGCAGCTCGCCCGTGACAGCACCGTTCCGGTACGGATCCGACCGATCGATGCCGCTGGACATTGGTGAGGATGATCCGTACACCGGCATCGGTAGCGGCGGCGGAGCACGAGAAGCATCCAGTGAGCTTGGCTTCCCCTTCAAGTCAATCATGGCCAACTATGTACCGGCGACAGAAATAGACGGCTCGATTGGGTCGCATGCACCGATCACGTATAAGGTAAGCAGCGGCAAAACGCTTTTTTCACAAACTTTAAACCATGCCTCGTGGTGAATCGTCCTGAATGAGTCTTTTATGATACATTATTTACTTATTTAAGATTTATTTAGTGTAAATGAAAAGTTGCATTAATCTTCCAATCGACCACTGAATAGTTCGAAAGATTTTACAAATCATCGCTCTTTTATTGCTCTTAACTTGAAAAAGACACATTACTGTTGTTGTATTTATTTATTTATTTATTGAAAGTATTTACGGCCTGGCCGTATTGCTGTTATTACTGTTTTTGTAGTTGAAAGTAAAAGATTTACAAAAGACATTATTGACATTAATTTGAAAAATTTCAACGTTTTTGATTTTGATTTATTAGTTGTTTTTTTCCTGCTCTCGACAAGCTTGCTGAAACCAATTTAGTCCATTAGTTATTATATAGTCAGCATGAAAAACACATATTGTAAATTTAACTAAAATCGCGTTTGTTGTGATACTTGATTTGCAAATAATTAATATTTTTCCTCGCTGCACAGGTGTATGTGGTGGATGTACCGCGACCGAACTATGGCATGCTGCGACGTTCGATGGCGCGCCCGGTCGGAACGAAAGATCCTCGACTGCGGAGACTGTTCGGATTACTTAGCGACGATGAAATAGATGCGGATGATGCAAGCGATGGCATCAAATCTCCCGACCCCAATCCGGGTACGTCTCCACTGTACGGCAATTCGCCCAGCGTTCATCCGCCACCGTTGGCAGCTAGCAAACCTGCCGTCAGCAGTGGTCCTCGAATAGACCCACGAAAACGGCACGCCGAAAAGCAGCAGCTCGAAGCAGCGGCCCAACAGCAACAGACAGCAACGGCCGGCAATCCTCGGCCGAGCAACGTAACGCCCCAGATAGACGTGCAGGCTATTTTGCAAAAGTCGCCCTGGTACAAAGATCTCGGCTCGAAGCACAAGATCATGGTCAACCAGCAGCTGGCCATCCTGTCGACGGAGATGAAGAAGTACCACAACTCCGAGCGCACCACCGAGCAACTGAGCGAGTTCATGAAGTTCCTCGGCACGAACAGCATGCTGCAGCACATTCTCACCTGCCTGAACGTGTTTGTCGACGATTCGGTCACATTCTGCGAGGTGCCGGTTGTGCCGAATATCCCCCCACCGGCGCTCCCGATGCTGCCGAACATTCCACCACCGTCGCTTTCGCCGGCGGCCCTGCAGTTGCCAGTCCCGATGCACGTACCGCCACCGCTCGGGCCGATGACGCTTCCACCGCCCCACCAACCGAACGTGGGTCCACCCATGTTCCTCGGTGCCGGTCCCAACGGTGATCCGTTCGGGCGACAGCACGATCAACAGCAGCAGCAGCAGCAGACGCCGCAGGGAGGTGGTCCACCGCCTCCCGGTCCGGGGATGATACGGCCGGGGCTACTCGGCGTTTCGCCCAACATGCCGTTCGAGCAGTTCCTCGCGATGGGTAATGTGAGCAAAAGTGCGGACGGTGGTCCGGGGATTGCGGGCAACAATGGGCCGCTACCACCGTGGGTACAGGGCAATGGTAACAATATGCGCAACATGCGCAACAACAACCGCGTAGGACACAACTTCCGAAACAACAACGACCGATGGAACAATAACGGCGGTGGGCCAGGTGGCCAGATGGGCGGCAACAATAACAACGGCAACGGTGGGGGTAACAACCGCCGGAACAACAACAATAATAACAACCGTCGAATGGATCGGAAAAAGTAGGAATCCATAGCAACGGAGCCGAAATCCACTGTGAAAAAGAGATTAACGAGAGAGCAGCAACACGCATGAAGGAGAGCTGTATTCCTGCTATAAAGCCTGCTTTACCATCATCCCCCTTTCCACCCCCCTCCCCCTCACCATCCCAGTGTAGTGCGCAAGTCGCTAATGTGTATGGGTTTCGTTATGATTTGTTCGAAAACCGAAAATTTGATCGTTAAAGTTTTAGTCCTGAGAAAATATCTTCCAATTGGGTGGGAAGGAACGGAGTTGTAAAAAGGAACATACATTTTTTACGTTCGAAAAAAAAATCACACTTTCACGAACGAGAAAGCTGGACATTCGCTTCGGTTTTGCTCACATTTGAATACTTGATCATTAAATCAATGTCACCATATGTGGGACACCGTTGGCGATTTTGAATTTTCTTCCCAGCACAAACGCTTCTACGACTTTACGGTCAAATACCTTTTCGAACAAGTTATATGAACGATTCTTACACGATGGCTCGACGGCAGTAAAGCGCAACAATCCAGGCATCCGAAAACGGAGCTGAGCCAGCTTAACAGACTTACTCATGAATTGCGCCTTCCGCAATGGCTAATATCGCAATTTTAAATAGTCGATAATGAAAGAGATTTGGGGAAAGAGAATAGGCGAAATAATCAGGATGCACGTGTATGGTAGGCAAACTCATACATACAGTTCCGATATTGTACAGTTTGTGCCGCAACGACGGTTCGGAGCTTCCGGTAAATGTTTTTTTTTCTTTCCTCTAATTAACAGAAATAAATTATCTAATTATTGTGTCATCACTTCAATTGGGCGTGCGCGCGTGCCGTTCACTTTTGCGGATCCTATGCGCGCGACACCTTTGTTGAGAATGGCTTAGTTTGTTTAGTGTACTTGCGTGTGATACATTTTAAGTTAACCATGACTTTCACGATGACATATCGTAACACCAGCAGCAGCCACCTCTTGACCATTGTGTTGGAACAGGTGCAGATTCGCGAACCGTTGATGTATTAATTTGTGTAAATGCATTATGTTGCATTCCCTAGTTGATATGTTTTATGCTTTAAATAAGCTTTTACGAATCAAGCCAAACTTAGTTTAATGCAAACAAGTCAATTTCATAACGGTTGGGAACGGTACCTTTTTTGTACTGTAAGTTAGTCGATGCGTTTTTGTTTTAGAGTTCTCTTAGTAAGCCATAGGAATTGTAGAAATTGTGTTGAGGTGATAGAAATTGTAAGCATAATACAATTTACTGGCTAATCCATCGAATGCTCCTACCATTACGACAATGGGTGATAGTGTTTTAAATAGGTGTTATATTGTAGAGTAATAAATAGGGTAACTAATTATTCTTTCCAAGAGTTTAAATGTACGATTAGATTGATTGTATTTATTACAACGGCGAATTTTATCGCTATTTACCGCAAAATGCAGGAGATTCTTAAAATAAAATTAATTTTATTGCTTTAATAAAACAATTCTCATCATTCGGAATCGGATAAGGGAACGGGTAATTTAAAACATGCCAAATCAGCTGACCCCTCTTCCCACGGTTGTAATATGAGTTCAACAGACGGACAGAGTGCTGCGAGCGGAAGGAAATAAAAAGCGCCTACTTGATAAACTTGACCCTCGAGGCACGTGCGTGAGAAAGACATTGTTCTGATTAGAGCGTGTTAGCTCGGATGAACGCGAATCGAAACCGTCCTGCGTGTATTACGCTACTCCTATCTGTAGGCACATTCCAAAGTGGATTACATTTTCGTGCAATACGATTAGCTTAAGAATATGTGGAACGTAATGAAGTGAAACTTTTTTCTATAAAAGTAGCTGTAACATTTATTGACGGAAACAGAAAGAAACATGTTGGTTTTGCTGTATAAAATGTTGCAATTTTCAATAAAAAAAATCTCCTCTTTCGCAGTGGAATAAATGCTGTTGGAATTCGTTGCGCTAGTTATAGCGTTAACAGTCTAGGGATTGAGAGCTTTCGCCGCGAACCTCGGCAGTGTGAAAGCGGACCGGTGAATGTCGGTCGTGTAGTACCGCATGCCCATCCGGTCGATCTCGGTATCGTCGAATTTACGCGCCGGTTCCCTGAAATCGGTTTCCTACACGCGCAACAACATCGTAGGTTAGCATCCCATAAAATTCTCCTCGACATTCGCAATATGAACACTCACCGGGTTAAGACTGGCGATGAAGAACCCGATCTGACCGGTCGGATAGGACGGCACGGCTGCCAGCCCGTAGGTGACGCGCGGGAAGTGCTTCCGGCAGTAGTCGAGCGTTTCGCGCACATGGCCTGCATCCAACCAGAAACTGCCGCCCTGCGAACAGATGATTCCGCCCGGTTTGAGCGCACGCTTCACCAGCTCGAAGTACGACTCGCGGAACAGTGTTTCGGCCGGCCCAATCGGATCGCTGCTGTCCGTGATGATCACGTCGAATGCGCCCTCGTGCTGCTTCATGTACTCAAACCCATCGCCAATTGTTAACCGCACCTTGGGTGATTCGAACCCGCACGCCATGAACGGTAGGTACTGCTTCGAAAGCTCCACGACCCGCTCATCTATTTCCACTTGGTGCACCTCCTGTACGGCCGGATGTTTGACGACCTCCCGAGCGACACCACCATCCCCACCGCCGACGATCAGCACGCGCTGCGGGTTTGGATGGCAGCACAGGGGCAGGAAGGAGATCATCTCTTGATAAGCGAACTCATCGTGCTCCGTGCACTGGATAATGCCGTCCAAAATCAGCACCACGCCATGGGATTCGCTGGAAAAAAAAACGATGATTCAATTTATGACGGCACACACGGCCTGCTTAAAGGCCTCTACCGATCTGGAAACGTACCTCTGAACGATCTTGATGTCTTGGTACTTGGAGCGTTCCTCGTGCAGCACCTTCTGCACCTTCAGCGAGAAGCACTGGCCCGGCCACAGTTCGTTTGAAATTTCGCTAAACCATTCGGTGGGATTCATTCCGGTCGGAGTGCTTTGTTCCGGTTCTGCTTTAGAGTAATCTTACGATGAATTCCAGGGGCGAGATTGCGAGCAATCGAAGGCACACCACTTGTTGCGTTGTTATTGTGGCAGCGCAGTATCAACCTAACGACGACGACGACGTTTTTAATCAAGCAGCAGGGTGTAATGTTTCTCCAGCAGAGAAGAAGCTTCTTATTCTTCTTCTTTCGATTCTTTCTCTTTTCAGCAATGACGTTTCGGCTCGCGCTGTCTCTTTCTCGTTAGCCTTGTCGCTTCCATGCGGTTTAATTTGACGTTTATTTGAATCGAAGATGATTAAAATTAAAAATGTTGTTTTTCTTTTCTTTTCCAATAAATCTGGTTTGCTTTGCTACTATGCTGCTTTCAGCGCGGCCCAGTACCGCTTTACCTCGAACCCTTCCCAGTGGCTGTTTTTGATTTTTGAAAAAACTCTGAAACAATAAAAAAGAGCGAAAGAATAAAATAAAGGCTCCTGAAGGTTTGAAATAAATTGCAGCTTGTTCCAATTCCTTTTTTCCTTACCGTTCCTTTAGGTACGCCAGTGCTTCCGTCTCCTTCACCGTGAGCCCATTCAAGTAAGCATCCAGATTAATATTCACTAACGCCGTTGTCTGCATTCCGGATAAAAACGTGGCCGGTCCGGCCTGCTGTATAAAATGGTACATCGCTAGCTTTCCCAGCTCAATATCTGATTTACGGCAGTACTCCGCCGCCTCACGACACACAGATTTCAACTGCTCATCGGCCGGATGCCAGGACTGTGGACCTCTATTGGTCAGCAGCCCCATCCCGTGCCCTGAAGCGCACACGACGGCAAGCTCGTTTTGCAAAAAGAATGGCAGATAATCATTCAGGGAATTATCAAATAGCGTGTTGCGACAGTAGCAAAGCACAGTGTCAAACCGGCTTGGTGCTTTCGAGATGATTTGCTTCAACACCTCCAAAGGATAGGCGGACACACCGATGTATCGAATTTTTCCTTCGGCCCGTAGTTCCTCCAGTGCGGGAAGCGTTTCCTGCAGCACCACGTCCAAGTTCGGTGCGAATTCGACGTCATGTATCTGAACCACATCGATATAATCTACACCGAGCAGTTTTAGGCTGCGCTCAACACTTTCACGCGTTTTCGCCGCACTGAAGTCGAACATTCGTTCGTACTCTAGCTCGTATCGGGCTACTTTGGTAGCAACATAGTATGCCTTGCGAGGTACCGTGCGCAGTGCTTTCCCCAGTACTTCTTCCGAGCGACACTGTCCGTAGTAGGGTGCCGTGTCAATGTAGTTTATGCCGCGTTTCACAGCGTAGTTAACCGCTTTCAGAGCTTCCTCTTCATCCAGATTGCTAGAAAAGGGGATACACGTTTTAATAATGTTTCCTCCTACTGACGATCATAAACTTCCCTACCCATAAAACTGGCTTAGCGTACCCGTTCCAAGCGAAACTTTAGACACTTTCAATCCAGTTCGCCCAAATGGCACGTACTCCATTCGTTCCACATCCTCTTTCGAGTGGAATCCTTCTACGAAGGTATCCATTTCTGTAGATGATTTGGCAACACAAGAAGGTAATACAGCAAGCAACGTAAAATATATTCGATATTTTTTCAACTCTTATCTCACTACTCAATGTGATGCTACTGGGAGTGCAGTAGCTTTTGTTTTGCACTTGCTAATTCGTGATAAGAAGCGACAGTTTCAATATTGTCATGATAAGAACATTTGAAGACTTTCAAAAGCGAAACCGATCATCGCTATCACAAACTGCCGAATAAATAACCGCTATTTTTAAGTGTCTTTCCTTGTCCTCCGAACTTCCAATAATATTAATATTAATAATTTATAGAGTGTTCTATTTTTTATCGGAATTTATCTACATTATTCAGATTGTTGTGTTTTGTAAAGCCACTGTGTTTGTACACTTTTTTAATCTACCCGGCAAACACATTGTAACACATGTAAAAAAAATGTAAACAAACCCTTTTTGCGGTTCGCTTGTTGACATAATATTCTGTATGAATCTTGATTTATACCAGTCGCTTCTTGTAGACCAGTTTTTTTTATTCAAAATGTAAGCGACCGTTTATACAATTTTAAAATGCTTCAGCACCCCCATAAGAGAGCATAAACAATAGATTGAAAGTTATGTAGCCAATTATTTTCTAATAAACATCGTTACAAACACTCTTTCTTGGGTTAACGACGACATATAAATGGAAGTGTTACTTGCTATCAGAAATATGTTCCATCTCACTAATGAGATACAGTTTAGGTGGTATTGTGGTATCAATCCTTTTGTGTGAAAGACCGACACTCGTACCTCTACACCGCCCAGATGCGACCTACTTATTTCAACAGACTTGCGGATCGTTACAGTCTCGCAAACGTTATTGTAGTAATCGACTATCTTTTTCATGTGATCACAAGTGCAAATATCCTCATCGTAATATTCCTTATGGCGCTAGGCGTGAAACGTTAGTGACTTCTGAGCGAAGCTGTTAAAAGAGAGTTAAATGAAAACTTGTATCATAAAAGTAGAGCATCATCTTTAGCAGTAGAGCAGAGCAAATAAAGTAAAACCGTTCTAATACGAAAAATCCTTAAATGTGGTAAATGCAACGGGTAATTTGAGCATGTAGCTAGTGAATGTTAGAATTATCAAAACAACCCACGTAAAATGGCTAGTGTACCAGGATCCTTAAAAAGAAAGTATCCACTGGAGTACGGTTTTTTTTACTCCGGTGCATCCAAACATTTAATTAAATCGGCGAAATATCTAGAAAATCCTACCAAATATGTTATCATGTATATTTGAAAAATTGAAAAGTACCATGTAAATTGGAAAGATGCGTAGATGATTCACTTGCACGTTGCGAGCAGCTGATTGAATTCGGATATTTTGCTCTGTATGTACTTCTCGTGCAGTGTTATCTCCTCCAGGAAGGCGGCCCGGAGTTGCTGCAGATTCGGGAGATGCTCGCAGTCGCGTATGTTCAGCAGCGTGGTGAAGTAGTTCTCCCATACGCCCTTCTTGAAGTATCGTGGCATCGGCGTCTTGATGCCATAGTTGACAATGTTCTTTTGCACCTGCATGTATTTGCCGAACAGCATCACGTGACTGGTGGCCGCAACACCGTACAGATCAGGTTGATAGGTCCAGTGCTTGTTTTCCAGCATTTCGGTGCACATGAATCCATCGGTAGTGATTACCTGTTGCATTACGAGACAAAACTGTTTACAGAACGAACCACAAAGGGGTGGTGAGTGCATATAGTTTCATCATACCTTCTTAAACTTTGCGTCTTCCGGGAAGAGCTTCATATCGATGCTAACACCGAAATCGATCAGCTGGATGCAGGGTACCTTCGATTTCATTTGGATGCTGCAAGGGAAAGCATTGAGGCATATAGTTGTTGTTTTTTTTTCTATCCACAATGCAAACCAAATCATGTGCTGTAACAACTTACGGTCCCATGACGAGGAAATTGTCCGGCTTGATATCGGCGTGAATGATCTGGCAGCTATGCAGATGGTCCATGATCGACAGGATCTGTACGGTCAATATCATGGCGATGAATTCGTCCATATTACGGTTCGTCGCACCGTTGACCATATTGCAAACATCGAGGATGGTGCCGTAGCGCGAGAAGGGTGACACAAAAATGCTTGCATTGTTGCCAATTATCGCATAATCGATGGACATGAAGCCGGGCAGCTGTGCAAATGATAGTGACGATGAATGAGCGCGCCCGATACTAAGCCTCACGAGCGGTACTTACAATTTCCGGGTTTTCGATGCGACTCCGAAGTTCCAGACAAATGTAGTACTCCCAAAGGTTCGCCGGGCGTTCCTGCTTCAGTGCGACCTTATTTCCGGTTTTTTCCTCTGTGGCACTGGAGGAAAGAAAGAAGAGCATTGCGTTTTAACAAACAAATGCATCAATAGCCGCTACATTGCCACAACCACAACCTACCAATAGACCGATCCATATGAGCCCTTCCCTATCTTCTGTTGCACCCGGAACGCAACACCGTCCTTCTTCATCTCCACCAGCAAATCCTTTCGCAACGGGTGCACCACGTTCACCAGCTGACAGGACGGCAGCTCCGAGATGTACGTCAAAAAGTCCACCCGATCGAGGAACGCCTCCAGCAGCTGCCGTTCGAACGGATCAACATCGCTGGTTGCAATGTGCGCATTGATTTGCTGCATCGTGGCATCCATGTCGATCGACTTGCGTAGCAGATACTCGTTGCTTTGTTGGCCACCGTCCGAGTGTTGCTCGATTTCCTCCCATCGTTCGACTTCCTGTGAGATGGCCGGTCGAGGATGGTAGATCGAAACGTCTGCCTCGTTTTCATCGCCCTCCGCTGGGTAGGTGATGGGTTTCGTCTGCCTAACGACATCCGCACTCTGTGTCGGTAATGGTAGCGTTGGCTTGCGGAAACCATCATCCGTAGGGTGCGAAGGTATTGCTACGCCACCCTGCACATCGACGATCTTAAACGGTTGCCGCGATGGCTGTGGCTTTGCATCCTCTCGAGGGCATTGTTTCGACGGAGTCTTGAACCCATCCTCCTGCATGATGGTCGAATTGACGGCATGGTTGATGTTGAGAGAAAACGCCATCGTGTTTATTTCCTCAAGCGATATTCGGTCAGCAGCGCCCCGGGGTGGCAACGGGGAGGGAAACTCGTCCAGCATAACACGCTCGACCGGAGCCGTTTTTATCGGTGGTGCGGATATGACAACATTAGGCAAGGGAAAGCTCGCATCGATGTTCAGTGACTTTTCCATCTTAATCTGGCACGTTGGAAGAAGAGACAGATCATCGCCAGTGGGAGGTACGGGAAGCGGAGCGATGGGTGCCATTAGCGAGAGACGATTATCCGGCAGTGGATTGACGTTTGGAACGACGGCACTAGCTTTAGCTGGTGGGGAATTAAGTAGATCACTCAAATTCAATGAGCAATCCTTGCGTTTTGCTCCCTCCTTTCCGTCCACTTGTTGGTCGTCGGTCTCGCTCCTGTTGCTACCGTTCTTATCGTCAGTTTTACCGACGGCTTTAGGAGAGAATGTTACATCAAGAAAATCTAGCAAAGAGTTATTTTTACACTGCGTTTCCTTTGCTGTTGGTGCTACACCACCGTCAATCGGAGCGGATGGATGCGTGGGAACGGTGGCCGTACACATTTCCGGTATCGCGCACATGGGTTTAACCAATTGCAATGGCACGGTATTGGTTCGCTCCGTACCCATTCGGAATGAAACGATCGAATTTGCCTCCAGTTCGCGTTGAACCATATGGGAAACGTTCTTCGCTCCAACGAGTCCATACCCACTGAACGTTGGCTCTTCGGACAGCTGGAACACTCCTCCCGTGCGAGCACCGCCTGGGACGGTTGCCCCAGGAGCTCGCGTGATCAGCTCGTTCTCCTTATCATCCGTCGGCATGGTCAGTGTGGCTGGCTGGGGCACTCGTTTCAGCGGAATATTGGCCATCGTTTCCGTGCTATCGATGTGTATGCAGAACCCTTTGCCGTCATCACCGGGCGGCAGTGGGAAGACGGATTTGCGTGCCGGTTCATCAGGCTCGCGAAAGACGCATTTGGTCGTTGATTCGGGCAGCACACGTGTGTCATTAGCGATCGTTGTAATACCATCGGGCGAGTGAACCTAAGAAAGTGAGATGGAAAACAAATAATTTACCTATGACAAAAAAACACGTTGAAAAATATTGGGAAGCTGGAATATTGCAATCATTTTGTCCATTTCTGAAGAGGACTAAAGTTAAACTGAGAGTCGTATAATTTTGCTACAACTCGATAGCAACAACAAAAATCTTGTTTCTCATACAGCGAAAAAAAAATATTTTCCAGCAAAATTAATTCAATTCATCCATTGCGATTGAAGCAACCGTCCTACCTCTGCATTAATGGGCGACTTCGTAACAACACCAGCCGCCGAAGACGATGCCGTGCTCGACTCCGTCCGCTCCATGATAGTCGACAGCTGCTTATGACTCTGGGTACTGTTGCAACCGGACGAAACCGATGGCGGTGTCGTGCTCGGTTCCATTACCGGTACCGCATTTTCGTCATTTATCATCACAGTGCCCGGAATTGAAACAGCATTCGCTGATTTGTACTCGACTACGGGAGCCGTTTGTTTCGCGGCAATTGCCGGTGCACCAGTTTCCGCATCATCTTCGTCTGCAAAAACGACCATGCGCTTCGTGGTCAAAGCCGACGACGATGTTGCGTTGGGTTTGCGCATGGGCGCCACCGGTGTGCTGATGTTCTTCACGAACAAATTAAACATTTGCGTCGAGCAGGTATCATTTGGGTAGCAGGATGATTGCGGTGGTTCCGACAGTTTGCCCGGTTCCGTTTCTCGCTCATCGTTTTCGTCACTGTCGTCGATAAAGATTTCAATTTTTTCTGATTGATTTTTTGGTACGTTGGTGCTTCCGCTTGCTTGCTCGGAACCCTCGTCGGACGGATGTTTGCTGGCGACAACTACATTTTTCAACGGTGTCGGTGTAAAGTCTTCCTTTTTGGAAACTTCTTGCTCCAGCACGTCGTTCGACAGGCGCTTGCGAGATGGAACGCCTTCATTCACAGCGACGTCTGTAGCGGCACTTCGATTGCGCAGTTCTTCATCGGTTTCTTCGTTGATGCGGGACACATGCTGCTGTGCAGGGAATATTGACTTTCGTTGGCGTAAGGGGGGGTTAACAGGGGTAGGGGCAGCAGTCCAGCCTGGTGGGGCCATGCTGAATCGTGCCGTACCCATGGAAATCCGCTTCGATTCGACATGAGTTTCGTCCATATCAACGGGATCAATGTCATCTTGGTAGCGCCTATCGATGCACTCTGGGGAAAGCATGATTTTAAACGTTACGGCATCATTCATAGGAATCTATCTGAATGGAATGATTTTACTTACTCCTAATTTGTCCTTTCAACCACCGATCCTGCAGCAGCTCTTCAATCGATCGTTCCTCGCTTGAGTTTGAGTACATTTCCCGCACCTTCGTTTGAATATTAAAATCGCATTCCTCTAGCTTCGGGTTTGGAAATGCAGGTTGTTCCGACAAGCTACATTTGCTCTCCGGTACATGCAGCGGATGCAGTCGAATTCCGACCTCACCTCCTCTATCCCACACCAGCGCTTGTTCTCGCGTAAATTTATTCGTTACTCCACGGCGCACAAAATACCCGTACGCACGAAGCTCCTCCGGGGAGTACTCAGTTTTCCCAACACGATGTCCTTTTCCCCCCTTCGCTCGGCAGTACAGCCGTATTTTATCATACAG
>JXXA01006047.1:0-12569 GCA_000956255.1 Anopheles punctulatus
CGGGAGTGTGCCCAGAATCGTTATCAAATTAAGAAAGATGCGAGCAGGCGGGATTGAAGATCACTTTCGCGATCACTACCCCCAGAACGCGCTAAGTACATGGAAGGGAAGGAATTTCTTTTTCTTGCAAAGAATCAACACGACCTGACCTACATTCGCCAATGACAAGCGCCGGCTCGGAGCGTGGAGCCCAGTGGAGATGCCTAAGAATCGGTAGGATCGTTTGCTGGGGACGCAGACATTAAATTCCTTTCACTAAATTAACACCATAAATGCGGCTGCATGGCGCAAAAGCTGCATACATCAATCACGGCCACTGGCCACTGTTAAGTTATCTCATCTCGCGCCCAGTGTGTGCTACAGGACCATAAATCAAACGGTCGCTCTGCTTGCAAACGTAAAAACAAGCCACCGTCTTCGTGCTAAAAATTGCGTACCACCATTGCCGAAGTTGGGCTGCACAAGAGAGGGAGAGAGAGAGGGAGAGGGAGACGGGGAAGGCTTTGCGGTGTGGAGGTCTTTTAGATCGCTAAGTTCACGAACGTTTGCACGCGATCACGCGTCTCGATCGCAGTACGGGTGTCTCGTGGCTAGCGATACGTGTGTTTGCGTTAGAGCTACGTCTCGATCGAGGTCCACCCGATACGACCTGACCCGTTCGGCAACCGGTCTCCGCCATGTTTGGCCATATATTGTCCACCCTCTCCACACCCGCACGCAGCAGTCACGGCGGCGAGTGCGATTGGGGCCGAAGGTTGTCGCCAGTCGGTTGGTTTACTCCACCTTTCTGGCGCTGCATGTGCGTACCGCGATGCACACGATGCACCTCTCACGCCACACATACACCTAATCCACTCGCGAAGGTGATACTGACCAGCGGAATCACACCAGACCGGACTAGACGCATTAACGCGTGCGGCGACACTAATTAGCTGTATCGGAAAAGAACGCACACCGTACTGAGAGCCGCGCTGGCGGGTGAGAAACGGATTGGTCTTGGCAATCTGATTAGCAGCGCGTCTTGCACGCAGGTTGTCTAGCTTTTTTTTTTTTTAGCGTTAATCGATCGATCGATCAAATCGGTTCCCGGTATCGGACCCTCGGTTCATTCGCACAAATACACAACTTATTGTGGTTAGGCGGTTTGGTGTGCCCGCCACTCGCTGGCCGTGGCCTTGGATCGAGGAATGGAAACAATAACACACCTACTGCACTACCCCATGACCCCGCCAACCACACCAACAGACGGGTGCCGATGATGATGATGATGATGATGATGATGATGGTGACGAACGATCGGCATGCTGTTTGGGACCGCATTTTTTACTTACTTCGAAATGGGAAATGGGCCAAATCAGGCGAGCAGGCGTTGGTGGGTGCACGGAAAAAAACAAATCTTCGACCCGCCGGCGGGTTTGTTTGCCGGCGTGCGTAAATTACACCAAGCGAAGATATTTATGGTGCGTGATGCGATGCGTGCGATGCGTTTGGGGCCATCTTGGCTGGGAAGTGGGGGTCGGGTTTTGTGTTTGCTCGCGCTCGGGTGAACACCGGCATCGTGTTAATTAAGACATTTTTGGTCCTCCCAAGAAGCTACGGTGGAATTGTGTCGGTGGTTGTCGTTGCACGGCCGCCTTTGGGTTGCTGACGTGCATAGGGCGTGTTTAACAGTGTCGTGCAGGCGCGTTTTACCATTAGGATCCCAAAAACAATCTTCACTCTTCGAGTGGGGCATGATCGTGTGGATGATGTGTGGACAGGAAACAAGAGCAGCGAGCTAGTTTAACAAAGGTAACACACCGAAACAGCCGACCGATAGAATACTAGAAATGAAAATGCAAGGCATTTGACACTCGCGCTCCAATAGATATTAAATTAAAAGACGAAATTCGACGTTGGTACTATCTTACGTACCTAGCGTGAATACAGCCCGGTGTCAAATTCAATTTCAATTTTTTTCCATTTTCCGGAAATTACTTCCATTCGGCCTTATGTGGGCTGTTTTTTAATGTTGGCATTTTTTCATACATCGTTTAATTTGACTTCTTGTCATTTGTATGTAACAGGCAGCGTGTTCAGCATTATCGTAAACGTCAATTATCTTTTGCAATTGAAAATTGAGGCATTTTAAGATGTGTATTATTGAATCTTTGCAAGTAAGATTAATTCTTCCTAGCTTCGATGAGCGATATTGAAATGAATAAATGTAAAAAAATCTAACAGAAAGTTTTAGACTATAACGACCATGCAAACGGATTTAGAAAGGTGTAACAAGTCAGGCACAATAGAAGACAATAACTGAAAAAAGTACCATTAAAGCTGAAAGTAGTATATTGTGGTAAGAATATGGTCGTAATATGAGATCCGTTTGACTTGATCGAATCAAAAAGAGAATTTATATAAATGAGAGCAGTCGTGCAGGTGGATTGTTTGAAGAACTATTTCTTACATGTGGTTATAACCTCATGGATGTGATTTGTCTTTTAAAAAAATACTTGTTCTCTTTTTGAGCTTTCTTGTGACTTTCTACACCGATAAACGACCCACTTCAAATATATCGATAAAAAAGAAGATAAATGACATAAATGGTTCCAGAAACGTTGGACAAATGGAAGATTTATTAAAAAAAAAACAAAGTTTCTGTTTCTGTATTTCTGTTAACAGTAAGGGGACATTGACGAGGGAAAACTATGCATGCGATTACTTGTTGTGAAACTGCTGCCTGCTTCAGTTGATCATCTGTGGAAACGTGCGGTAGTTTTTTTTTCCGAACCAAACACCGTGCACTTCTTGGAAGAGACTACTTAATCCCACTGGATAGAGACATCATGCTACACACTACGCACTATTATGTTGATTCGTTTGGATTCGTCTGTTTTGTTGCTGTAAGCAAACCGTTGCATTCATCGTTCAATCAAACTCTGCTTGCAGCACGTATACTAGTGGCTGGGATGAAGGGAAAAAAAAATATATAAACGCAACGACGCAAGACATCTCACCGAGGCGCTAAACAAACCGAACTAACTACGCAGGCAAATGGGCGAAGCCAGTCGCTTTACTCGCACGTTACCCACTCGAAGTGGATGGCGCAATAGTTCAGTGTGTGTTCGGTTGAGCATGTGTACGCGAACAGCCAACCCGCTGGCAGGAGGCATTGTAGCGTTCGTGTTGGAGGCAAAATCGCTTCGAGATCATCTCGCAAGATTAGCTCTCCCTCGATCGTTTGGCTGTGGGGACGGTCAGGGGGGGGGTGGGGTGAAGAAATTGGGAGCTATTACGCTAATCGTACGATAACAATCTTCCTTCAAAGCAAAACCCTTTGCCCTACGGTGATCTCGGCTACCGGAACTGGGCACGCGAGCGAGACAGGGACGGGGTTCTAAACGTTGCATTTCAGTAGCAGTTAGCCAACGCTTTGCACTTGAAACGCGTTGGGGAGCTCACGTGAGCAATAGTAGCTAGGTGAAGCCACTGCAACTGCTGCTGCAGGGCCAACTACCTCCACCTTAAGCCGCGCATGCTACAAACGGGCAAACATTGTCACGGACGCCGATGCTCGCCAGCGGGCATAAACATAGTACAAACTGGCGGTTGGCTTTCGCACCAATCGTAGTGCACCATTGCACATTGACAGCAAAAGCAGGCTTGTCGGAACTATCCCAAAACTGTCCTGTCCTGTGCAGCAATGTGCGTAACACTTGCCAGCATCTTTACGGATTTAAACGGCATATTTCACCATTAGGTTGTTTTCTCCCGCAAAGTGCGCTGAGTTTCATAAGTTCACGAGCAAATCTATTGGCAAACAAGGCTAACATTGGATTCTTAAAATCATGCAAAATATTCCGAAATTGGTCATTGGAGCAATTGGGGACCATTGCTACCGTTTCGAGATACAGCTGGTTAAAAAAAAACGAGTTAAGGCATTAGTTGGCACCGGTCCAGCCATAGAAATTTCACCGACAGCAATATGCTCCTGGGCGGACACTACGACATTGTGGCTGGTAAATTACTAATCGCAAGCTTTCCCCAATCCTTACGGTTGCGTTGTGCAATTATGACCACTGGGGACACACTGGATCAGCTCCGGTGCCTTTTGGTAATGCACGTCCTAACACGACCACCCAAAACCGCGCCCCTTGCAATGATTTCCACCGCATACTCACCACCACCGTGGCTGATATTTATTTATGGTTTTGACAAATTAATCCTTCAAGTAAAGTTTCATTGGACGAGAACCGAGGGATACCGTTGGCTGCTGCATATTCACATTGCAGTTTGCCGTCGGTGGTAGCGCAAAATGGAAAAGGAGTAATTAATAACGAATTGTTGGCATGGTTTTACCACAGCATACTCTAACACAACTCAGCGGTCGGGGCAATTGTAGTCACCGCATACTTTGTCGCGGATTCGATCGAGCATTGCGCGCGGGGGAAGGCTAAAGCCTTACAGTACAGCAAGTCGAAACAAATTTGAACACAAACCTTTGTGGAAACCAAAAAAACCCGGCGTTCTATTTTGGAAATACAAATTACTGTTCTTTGCTTTGTACAGAGTTTGTACTGAGCGTGAATCGTAAATTTGCACGGTGGCTCGGAAAAAGCGTTGGTTAACTGACTTTTATAGCACTTTCTGATTGTCTCGTTTTAGGCATCCTTGACATGGGCTCGGAATAGTCAGCGATAGATACAACCGGCAGCACACCGATGCGTTATCAACCTACACAGCACAACGCGGAGGTCTCTTATGTTTTTGAGATTGTATGTGAACGCAACGTTTGTGGCTAGCCATCGTGCATGATTCATGGTCCGAACAAATCGGCACCGTCAGCATCCCGGTCATCTGCGGTTTCCACCTACACGCCATCATCTTCCGATCGATCGATGAAGTGTAAGTATTTTAGCGTATTGTAACGCAGTTACAAGGTCACCAGACACTGTTTCTCCGGAAACAATAATTTAATATCGACGAGTCAAATTAGAAAAGCTTTAGGAAGCTTCAAACTCAGTTAGAAATAGTACTGTTTCGGTTGAGGAACCATAATCGGTTCGCTTACATCTAATAATATCAACCGCAAAGCGGAATTTTCCTCTTTCAAACCGGACAAAGCTGCTTGCCAGCTTCCCAGCAGTTTACTTCTTTTGCGGATCCGGCTGGCTGTGTATCAGACAAACATGCAAACAGGTAAACATATTTTGAACATTTTTGAAATCATTACCGACACTGGCTGGATGCGTTTTCTTTTATGATAAATGCAAATAGACTAATGTTGGGTAATTTTGGCTACAAACATATCACTACCAGCCACGAAAGGCCGCCGAGTTGCTTCTTCGTGGTCGTAAAACACCGTGCCTGCCCATCAAGTGGCCGTTAAGGTGCTCATAGAAATCGTAAACAATCTCCCTATGTGTGGACAACAAGTGTATCACTGTCTGCCAGGTAGGGTGACATGATAAAAATTTTATTACACTCGGCAATTGTAATTCCCTCGGTGCTGACGGGGTTGAGGTAGCAGGAGAAACCGCCCAACGATGGCACACTCTTATCGTCTTGGAATCGGTTTGTTATCTTTTTCAATTATTTCACCTTATAGCGGTACAGCGTAAGCAGGAAGAGCTCGGAGGCGAAATCGCACGGGAAGCAGTGCTTGATGGCGAGATTTACACTGTGAAATGACAAACCAATGTTGCACGATTTGCTGCGAATTTTAATGCGAAATATTGTTCGTTTCATTCATCCGAAACAGCCAAAGTGCAGACGAGCTTTAAACAGAATGCGTCATCAATCGGGCGATGGGGACGATCGGCAACAAATCCGGTAACCATTCCAGGGAGTACAGCCAGCGGTACGACTGATGGGTACGGATACACTTTGACCAGCAGCCCCAGCCCTCCCCATAGCCCACCCATCAACATGCCACCTCCAATACCACCCCGACCTGTGATACGGCAGTCCAGCTTCACTAAGATAGGATACATGATCAATACGGCCGTCAATGGCACTAAAAAGCAATTCAGCAGTGGCAGCAGTAGCAGTAATAGTACCAGTGGTAAGTAATGAATATCTTTTTTATTTTCTGTAGCATGTCATGTTCTATGATTGAGAGAAATATGAATGAGCTAGAAATAAAGTCAAAAAAATGACCTGCTGCTCAAAAGCACGTGGCTGCCTCAAGCCATAGCACGTTGAGTGGATAAAGTTTACAACCAATTTACAATACGATACGAGAGTAGAATTGCTTTTTGATAATATTTTAAGGTTATCTGAACACGATAAAATTCTACTTACCTCAGTTCATGGTGGCGTACTTCATAGTGGCTACAAGGAGCAGTGTTGTTTAAGGCGAAACATAGTTAATTCATTTGAAATACACACTTCTTTGATTGCTACATTACGCTCAGCTTTCTTATCTAGTAAGTAGCAAACAACAGTAAATTTACAAGTATAGCATTATAATCAATTTAAAACAGCAGAAAGTAAAGTAAAAAGCTGAATGCTGTCGAATAAAAATTCATTCAGTATTCAAATATTTTATAAAAGGCTTGTGCCAATGTGAAATCTTAAAACAATCTGAAATCTGTATGTATCGAAAGCGAGTAGCATGGCTCATAAAAGAGCAGTGAAGCATTATATGATATTAAATCATGATTAATAGATTGCCATATCTTAATTTAATATTTTAGCAACTAGTAGCCATCCATTCTATAAATTCACGATGAGTATTAATATGTTTTTCGTGCTCAATTTAACATGTTTTTCAAAAAGCACGCTTGCTCTAGTGGAATAGTATAATTTTTAAACATCTAAGTAAAGAAAGCTCTTATCAAATAAGTGTATTGAAAAGGAATATATTGTATGTTAATTCAATGTAGTAGGTTCAGTAGCGTGTAACAAAAACGTCGTCAGATAAATAGAACCATAAACCGATCCAACCAACGCAAATAAATGTTACGTGGGGAAACTTTCTTAATGCTCTCTGGGATAAGCACGCGAGGAACACTGTGCGCCAAGTATTACACTTCACCTTTATAAACGCAGGCCGACGATCTGTCATACCCATGAGCCGTCAAATTCGCAATTTTTTCTTCCACTTTCTTTAGAAAAAAACGAATCGAATGTATTAAACGATGATTTACATGTAATAGGAAAGTAATAAATAGCCTATTGCGCAAAGCTTTTCGAATGAAAATATTCCTTCTGACTCAAAAGTGGGCTTTTGACCGTATACTTCGGCATTTGTGTATCTCAGAATTTGAAATGATTGTGGAAGAAGAAATAATAATGCTACATTTGATGTTGGAGCGAATGAGAAGTGCGATTTCGGCTAAAGATTGACCAGCTGGCGTGGGACAAAACGAGAAGAACAGTCTAGTATCAGAAATGCTTCGACGTTTTGGTGTCTCAGGAGGTGAAGGGAAATGGAGGTTCAAAACATAGAAAAACGTCAAAGCGTCACGCAGTGAATTTCTTGAGCGTGTCACTAGTTCCGTGATCCAGCGAGTCTGGAAAAGTTGCAGTTTTGGCTGCGAATTGTATGTTTTTTTTGTTGCAAGTTTTGCCCGTCACAATTTAGCAGCTTAGCCTGAGAGTGCAAGAGAGCGCGCGGGTATAAATGTGTGCGTGTGAGACTTGGGTAACGTGCAATGGTGGCTGTGCAAACTTCTCGCATGAAAAAGAACGCTGTTGAGATGGTCTGGTAATGTGCGTGAAATAGCAAGGCGCGATAGCACGAGTATGTGCAAAGCGTGCGCGCCTGTGGTAGAAAGAGAAGAGCTAGCGCCTATGACACGGATTTTGTAAGAACACCACGCATCAGTCGTGTGTCGATGTGCCTGCCATTCCGGTTTCGTTTTTAGTGTGAGATGTTAATTTTTTTCGAAAGCTTATTAACTCGTGCACAAAATTCGCAGACAACGTACAGTGATCGATTTTTGCAAATACCGCATAACACAGGGAGAGGTGACGGTTCGTGAGTTTTGTCGTCAAAATATCTTGCACGCCCTGGTGTTGGATCTAGCCGCAAAGTGGTGTGTGCCTTGACAAGTGGCGACATTCGTATCCTGCACACACGGAATCCTGGCTTATCGGAAATAACCGACGAGACGAAATAATCGAAATGTGCAGTTGGTTCGCGGCGAGATAAGAATCGTTTGCTTTGGTGATTGAGGTGGACGGAGAACATTGGGAAACATGTAGGATTACGATTGTATCTATTGTTTCTCCTTTTTCCGTCATCGCTCTCAACGTAAAACGTATCAGCCTGATTCGACGAATCCAGCAGTATTTTTGCTGCGAAATGTGAGGTGAAAAATAAGGAAAGCGTGCTCGCGTTAAGCACCACTGCGTATGTCACAAGACGACGAGGAACGCAAAGAAGAGAATAGTGCACAACAAGAATGTTTCGTTTGGAGAATCTTCTTGGATCTTGATTGAAGCAAGCATTGCAAGATTCAAGGCGCGTGTTTCGCTAGTGTCCGTCCTGCTGGTAGATGGTCTCTTGCGTGTGTTTATACAAATGTATATGTGTGTTTGTTTGCGATGGTGGTCAGCGATTTTAACCAAACTCGGAAGCGGGTCGACCTTGCAGGTGGTGTGTAGAAAAGTGAGCTGTCACACTTACCGTTGCTTATCGCGAAAAGTGGTGATCCGTAGCTCCCTGGTAGATGTTGTTTCAGCAATCAATCGACGAACAGTAATGCAATGGTTGAGTGTTTTTCTCGTGCTTATTTTCCTTTTCTTCGCTTCAATCCAACACAAATAATAAATGTTACGTGTACAACGTTGTGATGAACTCGTTCCGATTGCATGCTATGATTGCTAAAACTCTGTTCGAGATTCCTTTCCATGTGATGCTGCAGCAAAATGGGATGCGTAATTTGGAGGCGCCTACCTTTTTGTTGTGAACGTATCGATTGATTTCTTCCTTTCCCTCCGAATAGGTTTTGCCGGTGTCGTGTAATTTACAGTGATTAATCGTACGAGCGATAATATTTTGCGTTTCTTCATTGAATCCCGTGATATCGTACACCTCCCTTGCAAGCCAAGCACAAAACGTTGCAAAGCAATCGACAAACCTCCGCACGACACACAGAGGTTGTTTGGATCATCGAAAGTCTGTACTCGTTAGCCACGAGCCAAATTACGGTAGTGTCATTAAAAAGGAAGACAAAAGAATACCTCCATATCCTGCAATCCTCACAGCGTCGTAAACAACCAGCATCGGTAGTGTATTAAGTCAGTTCTTGTATGAAGTCTTATTCCGGTAGAGGTTGCCATTGGATTTGACATGGCCGGTGAGTGTGCAATTTACTGTTAGTTTTTTTTTGTTTTCTACCCTATAGTAGTATTTCAGCATCTCAAAACTCTCCTCCCGTGCACTTCGCCCGCGTCGAAGAGTTTGATCACTAATGTTTCCCAATTAAGCCGCTTTTCGTCGACCTTTGGCTCGAGTGACAACAAATGATCATAACCTCACTTCGCGGATTTCGTTCGCATTTTTATGGGCCTATGTATGTGCTCTGTGTGTTTGTCATATCTACGTTTTTCAGTTCCAAAAAATCTTTGACGTTTGTGTGGTGCTGCTGGTGCTGCTACTGCCGCCTCAAAAGAAGACAGAGACAGAAAGAGAGAGAGAGAGAAGTAAATTTCTTCAAAACTTCACGACTATCTCGTTCTGACGACGGAAGTTATGAATCAGTTTTGGCATAAAGTAACGAGATGAGCAAGCGAGAAGCAGATGCTCGTGACTGAGACAGAAACATGGTGTGAAAGAGCGAGTTAGCATTAGCACGTTTGGAGAAAAGATGCTTGTCAGCTTCTGCAAGTTGAATGGAATAAGAAAACATTCGCGCGCCATCTTGTCAGTGTGTGCGTGAGAGAAGATGTTTCCATGCACACCACGTTGAGTTGTAAAGGCTTGAGTCAGTGACGTAGGACAGGGATCCTCAACACGTGGTTAGTATGTACAGGCCAATATGATGTACCTTGTGTGTTTGATAATCATAAACATAACATATTCAACTGCGGATACCGATAAGTTGAATAATGATAGCCAAACAATTGTGCTTTTGAGCGGATATATCCCATGAAATATGCTTGCTTGATTCACCAGGAAAAAAATCGTAGTTTTCTTTTTAGTTTTCTCTTTTAGTCCCGGGAATGTGTCATATTTACGAATTTTCGATACTTTTTATTGCGAGATGATTTTAAATAAATTTTTAATAAAAAGGTATAAGTTTGGAACTGATTCAACACTATATAATTTAGTTAGATTATTTATTAAAATATTTAAATTAATTTCAACGCACATATGTGGAATTTGGCTGTGCAGATCATATTGCACACTTAAAATACATTTTCATGGTCAAAATTTTAATTAAAAATATTTTGCTTGTGCTTACTACATCTCTCTAGGATTACGGCATGAGTTATGATTCATTATTTCGTAAATTCATACTCTTTTCAAGAAGCACAACTAGTTGAAATAAAAATCAACCAACTCTCGAAACGTACCAAAACACTCGCGTAGTCTACTAATCACCTCGTTGAAATAACCCACACACTAGCCTAGACACTATTATCCTTGGCCCACCTAATTCCCACCTATAAAAATGCGACTGGCCTAAGAGCGTTGCACAAAATCGCTTTGGCAAAAGCTCAATTGGTGTTTAATTATGATTTAAAAATCCGCCATCGGCAGGGACAATGAAAAAAAAATAAATGGACCCAATGACACAGTTTTGTGTGGAAGTTTTTGTTTCATTTGTTTAAATGCACACGTTTTGTGAACAGGAAGGAAGTTCTTGTTGAATTTTGATTTTTGTAGCTCTTTTCAATTGGCCAGAAAGTGAAAGGGATAATTGATAAATACAAATGAATCACGTTTAATATTTTTAAAATGTTTTTTTTTTCTACTTAGCTGTGGGGGAATTTATTTTTTAATAATGGTGGCTGTAATTTGTTTACAACTTCTATGATGAAACCTCAGTCCCGTGCAGCTTATGGTGTTTCGTGGATAGCGAGAAAAAAGATCGATAAAAATGCACAAACCACAACAACCAACCTCCGTGACATTGGGACAATAGCCACATCCCTTTGAGTGGCGTGTCCTCTTGAGTTTTCGTATCCCTTTATACTACACTGTGCTGGAGTTGTGCGCGAAGATGAGTTGTTGAAGGATACCAAGTGCTGTCAATTCGCGTGTGTTTCAGAAGAAAAGTTCATTCTTGTTGAAAACTTTTAGTGTTAATTTGAAGAGATGTTTTTTTTTATAAAGGAATAGCCTTTTAAAAAGGGACAGCGGTCGTGCGAAGCGAGCGAGACTTTTTTTATGGTACACCTTGATAGGGAATTTCAGTCACTACGATCATCATTGTACCGGTTGCATTAGCTCTAGTTGCCCGCAATCACCGGGTAGGTGACATTAATTTCCAATCGATGTCATCCCATTTTATCCATTATGCACACACACAGAGTAAATTACCGTCTTCCGGCATTGGGGGATGTAAGAGGTTATCTCGACTCGCTTTCGCTAAATCGATTCCCGTTCGCGCTCTTAGCGTCGTGCCTAAAAGAGTAGCCAAAGCGATAGGAAATAAGAAATACGTACCCGTGCGCACTCTGCAAAAGCAGGCCATGTTGTCGCTTGCCGAAGTATCGGGAAGCTGTAACTATGCACTTTGCTATTTCTAGTACTGTTGCGCATGAAAAGCATATTTCGGTGTTATTCACTTACCCGCTCCGGTAATTCAATTCGCAAAACCGAAGCACATTTTGTTAGCTCATTCTAGCCCGAAGCTCGTTGGTTCGCGTCGTCATGTGCAAGTGGCGAAGCTTTCGCAGCTTTTACTTTTACTTTAAATCTTCGATTCCTGGTCAGCCAGCTGATTTGTTCGATCGTTCTCCTGCTCCATACTTGCAAGGAAGAAAGGAGTTTCTAAATGTAATTTGCGGAAAAGTGAAAATCACTTCCGATCGGAAAATGAGGGCAAGGAGGCCATCTGGGCAAAGTGGGCGCTAATTGTGTCACCTGCCTTATTGCTTGATGCTAATTGTACAATAATTAAAGAATTATTAGCAGCGTGTTTGAGCTCAATTATTCTGGGTGGGAAGTTGTGCAATCGATGGTATAGTGTTTCTACTGCCGATAGCTTGCTTTATTATTGCTGATATTATAGATGCGATTATTATGAACTAAATAGCTCTTGAGATTTTGACATGAAAATAACTCCGCACATTTGTCCACATGAGTCAATCATACACAATACAGTGTTTGCTAACTCTAGTTACATCTATCTCGCGTTATCTTTCTTCTCCGCGCACAGGTAATGGCGAAACATCGTGGTGCTTTTCACAGATAAAGGGTGCTCTGGATGATGATGTTACCGAGGCCGACATCATATCCTGCGTCGAGTTTAACCATGATGGTGAACTTTTGGCCACCGGTGATAAAGGTGGACGGGTCGTCATCTTCCAGGTGAGTTTTTTTGTGTTTGTGTTAAATGAAAAAAAAACTGTATAAATAAGACTGTTCAGAGTACGTACTAAAAACGAAATTAATTGGCGGAGAGCTT
>JXXA01006050.1:0-14261 GCA_000956255.1 Anopheles punctulatus
TATTTGTGAACTGATTGAACTGAACTGAACTCTGTACTGATTTGTTCAATACGGCCACTATTTTGATGAGCATTCATCGCAATACAAAATCCGTAAAAATAAACTAAAAACCTCGCTCACTTTCACTCGGTCACTAAACATGTACAATTAAGTTCAAACATTGCAGCAAGAAGCATCCAAATATTGTTGAATTCATCACCAAACTCAACAGAAACCAACAGTGGTTGGTACAACGATGCCATTGGTACAGTGACATTTGGAAAGATAATATTGAAAGCTTAATTTCGAATGAATTGCTCACGTCCCCTCAGCCCACATTGCTGTTCAATCAATGATCACCTACCCACCCTTACCCAAAGTTATCGCAGACCGCAGACAAGTTTCATTCATACGATGCGTGTATATGTATTTGAACGCGTACGGGAAAAAGCCTCAACTCTCTCAATTCAATCCTTGTTTGCAATTCATACAAAAGAGAAAAAAAAATACAAACATGCCCAAGCAAACCATTCGACGAAGGTTGAACGGACGAAGGTCGCTATTGCCCACACCACACCAACGCCTAAGGCAGTGTGGGCTCCAAAGTAGAGGTGAAAAAAGCGACATAAAACCCACAATGTTGGCAAAATTTCAGGTAAGGTAACACATAAGCAACGAGCCGTTTGGACCAGCAGTTTGTTGCGTGACAGGCGAAACATATCCATGTTCGAAATTCCCTTGGAAAGGAGTCATGAAGCCCTCGGACGGGTCATAATTATGCTTCGCATTGGAAAGATCAATGACACGAACTACTACTAGTTGCATGCCGGTGTTCTATTTTAATCCAGTTTTTGCCACTTTTTGTCACAATAAGCACGGTCGTGCCGGGCACATTCTCTGCACCAAACACCTTTGGACTTGCGCCCTTATTAAGAAGTCTGCGTGACTTTCCCTACCGCAAGAGCTGGCCCCCAAAAAAGGCCCACCACCACACTAGCTGACGCGTTAACATATATCTGCTCAAGCTGGGAGTTTGAAATTTGAACCATTTTGAACACTTTCGCTCGAGTGGGCATGTGAACTAGCGTAGCTATCGTTTCGCGCCCTCTCCCTATCGATATCTTGTACCATCTGTGCAAACAACAGGAGAGTACAGCAAATAAAAAAGAGCACCAAAAACACACATCCGACTGAAGGCCTACATTGAGTTAACCACACGTAGCCGAAAGCGCGTAGGAGTTTCGATTCAACATTTGCAAATGTTTCGCCGCGCCAACCATTTTTGTACACGAAACAAGGAACCTTCGTACGAAGGAGGTGCGACGATTTCTGTATGCAGACTACTGTGCTTCAGCTGGGGGGGGAAAGAAGTCTATCACCTTCAGCGGTCCCTCGCAGCGGTCCTACACAGGAGAAACAGACACACGACAAAACCACCGGAGCTGATTAATTTCTACCGCTTGTCAAACCGCACCGAGATGGATCAAGATAGATTGTCTGCAACCGACGGAATGACAAACGAAAGTAAACTTTGCAAACTCCAACTCCAAAAAAAATACACACACACACACAACGCCCCATAAGGCTTCCTCCCCATTTAGAGGTGGCACAGAAAAGAGATAAAACCGTGATAAGGGTGGGAAAGAGATGCCAGGGACCCGCAAACTAATACACAAGAAGATGGAGAGAAAGCAACCCCCTAAAAATAAAAGAGGAAACCAAACAAGAGCGAGAGAGAAACCGGGAGAACGGTTTGCGAGCACCTAAGATGAGAGCTAAAATATGAGTTTCCCATATGTGTTGCCCGGTCGGGGTTAGCGGAATACGCGACGCTTCTTCCAGAGGGTGGTAGTGGTGAGGCAGTACAGTTGTATCCTAGTCCCGCAGGGGACCCCGATATAAACGACACATTCTAGAGGGTACGAATGGAATTGTTTGTAAACTCATTTTTGTTTTATCGCCACGCACTTGTCACTGCCCTGGGTGTGGGAATAAAATTCACCTCAACACAGGCACGACGAGATAAAGCAAAATTAAATCTACACCATCTCACTGTGCAATCCTGGTAGACTTTTATCTTATTTTTACACGGGTATCGCACCGCGGCACACGGGCCACACGAGGTGCAGAAGATACACACGATCGTCGTTGGTGGATGTAGGGTTTTTTTTCTTCTTCACAGCAATCCTGTGCGTGGGTGTGTGTAGGAGCCACCTTACACAACACATTCAATCGTACGCTTTTCCTTCCGATACGGAATCCAATATAAGAGTACCCCCCGGATATCAACGATGCTATTGCACACACCGAACGAGAGTTTCTAGCCTGTTTTTCCTGTACAAGTACGTTTTGTTTCACTCATCAGTTCACCTGCTTGCCCCGAAAAGCACAGTCGTCCGTGGCATTTTCTCCCATCAGCAGCCGTTGATTTCTCCTGCATTGGAAAATTAGCATAGCGGTCCTGGTGGACACAAAAACACAACGCACACAGCATACACGCCTCACCAGCAGCTGCCATCGAAAAGGGCTTACACTTGGCGCTTGATAACCCATGACCTCCGGGAAAGACAAATTAGGGAGAGCTCCCACTTTGGCGGTAACGATGGTCGATGGTCGACACACCGTGTCATCCTCCGCGCCTAAATCCTACGCGCGCTCACGGTTCACACGAACGGAAAAACCACCAGACCAGACCAGACCGCGGGGAGGATACGGGAACAGTACGCATTGGAGTTGCCACTTTTGCAACGGGTTGACGCGGCGATCCTGCTACTGCTGCTAATACGATCCGAACCGCAGCAAAGGCGACGCAGCCCGTTCGTACATTCGACGCACTGATTTATGATAGAGTATGTTGGTGGCGAAGCGCGCGTATCACTCACTCACGGCACCGTAGACGACGACATTCACGACGGCAACCGCACGCTTACTGTTGTGTGGTGTGCTGTAGGTCGCGTTGCTGCGCTCCGTGAGTAGCGAAACCAAGTCGAAACACTCTCGCGCTCCGAAATCGGTCGGAGCATGTCGTGAGATTCATCCCAAATTCATGTAACAGTTCGCTGGTCTCTCACGATGGTGGTGATGAAGCGTTCCTGTTTTTGTTTTTTTTGTTGTATTCTCCAGGATCCCGTTGGTAGTACAGGCAACCAACAATGTTGGTCCAGTCCCGGGCTCTCTTTACCAGTGTCTCTCCGAACGATCGTCCTTAAGGACTCAGCAGTGGGCATAGGTACTAACCCCCTGCCGGTCGGTGTGTTCACTGACGCAAATTGACAACCCAACGGTGAAGTTTAGCTCCCATTGCCGTCTGCTATTACCGCGCTGCGGTTCATGCTATCTTTTCACGACCCTTGCCGGGTGTGAGCGTGAGTAAAGTGCTACACGAGAGATAGAGAGAATGTTGTGAAGGGGAAAACGGAGGTGAGATAAAACTCCGTGGGAACAGTTCATTCGATGCGTTCATTCATGCTGTGGAGAGGGGGGGAGGGAGAAATACTTGACGTTTATTGTTTCTTTTTCCGAGAGTAAAATAGTTCTTCACTCCACGTAGTACAGGCGGTCACTTGAATCAGCCCGTACGAAGAGGCAGCGTACTATGCAATGGTCCCTGGGCTATGTGATTAAATAAGTGAGTAAAATATACGTCAAAACCTCTATTGGTATATATTTTAAAAATATATCAACTACTTCTACGACCGCTATCCAGCCATCGACCATACCATTAGACAGTTATTCTGAGCTCACTTAAGCTTTCTTAGACACATGCTAGATAGTTTCTAACATAATTAGATCGCGCGTAAGTGTTTTCCAAGCCACACATGAGAAGAATAGCGCACCGTAGAACAAAAGACGAATCAACGTTACGGTAACACAGCACACGATAAGCAGCTCTCGATGGCTGGCTACTCTGTCGAGTTTAAAGAATAAAACAACAACGAACACCAAAGAACCTATTCGATAAACACTTGATCAAACCACTGTTTGACAAATCTAATTTTGTTGTAAGATGTCGAGTGTACACAAGAGGAAAAATCACCCGACAATGGCCAGGTTGAGCCGCTACCGGTGCGCTAGTCCTACTGATTATAGCCTACCGATCGCTAGTTACCCTTGGATGGTCTGCGAGCGATGTGAAACACATTTGAAATTTAATAACATTTAGAATCATAAAAATGTTTCTAGAATTGTTTGCTTCCTACAGATGAGTATAGAAATAAATTATTCGTATTTTAGGAAAAAGCACAGAACTGCAAGAGGCATGCTTTGTAACAAACCGGGGACTCGCGATGCCGAAAACCAGGAAGTAATGCGGTAACGCCTTGCAAATAGGTGAAAAAAAAGTTGTAATCTCGCCTAACATACAGACACGTTCCGTACGCTGCAGATTCAGTCGGCGGTTCGGCGAGGTTTTTCTCGGAGAGAATCTGCCGTACCAGATAGCACCGGGGAGATATCACGCAAAATCAACAAAAACAAAGAGTATTGAGCAAAGAGAATTTGGAGAAATGTGAAAGAGAAAGTAATGAAAGTATGAAGCCGGCGGCGCGGCCTCAGCGGTGACAGGTGGCGTCACCGTCGGGTTCACAGCATCCGAGCAAAAGGGAGAGAGTATATCATGACAGCCTCTGGCCAAGTGAAGGTAAGATTGAGCGAGGAAAGAGAGCATCGGGGAAGAAGGTTCACTCCGTTTGGAGTCGGCAAACGAACAGAGACAGACGACTGTCGGAAGCAATGTTCCAAAAAGTGTCCTTGGATCAATCTGAGATGATAAAATTATTATGTAATCGGCAAGCGGTAGCAAGAAACAGATTTCTAGATCAGTTCTAAACTGCTTTAATGCAACAGTTGAGCCTATTTCTAACGTTAGTTCAGAGTATTTAATACAACACATGGAGACGCCTGGTACTTTGTAAAAAAGATAATAAAAAAACTAATATTTCTCTTCTGTTAGTTAAACTATCAGTCCATTTTGGTAACAATCAAATCGCATACGGCATGTTTGCAAGTCCTACAAATTCTACTTAAACAAACCATCATGTTTAAACCTCCCTTACGGCGCAAACATCCTGCTTGCCGTGGTTTCCAAAGAGTCAATGAAGCAATTAAATAAAAATCACAATTTCGCCAAACAAACGGAGTGAAGGTTACCGCAACACACCCGTACACACGCATCACATATCCCAACCGGCTTTTCCGCTCTGACTGTACAACACATTCCCCCCTGTTCCAGGATCCTCCTTAACTCTTGGCTGTTTCTTTCGACGCATGCTCATCAAACCGAGTCACCGGCAGCGTCACTACACACAGCCTAACCCTCACAACTTCAAGAGCGTGCATGTGTTTGGAGCGTCTTCCTACACCGCTTTGGAACATCTTTGTGGGACACTACACACGACCCTTGCATGCTATTTTCCATATGCTTCACTTTTTCACACTCCCACACTGGTCTCAAGTGTCCACACACCACGGTGGTGACGATGGTGCGGCAAAAGGCGTTTTGTTTGTCCGCGATTCATCATGCAACAGTCATCTCTCGGGTTGGATTTATCCTTTACGGACGGATTTGGTTCGCTTTCGTCGTTCGCTCGTTCACGCTAAAAAAAAAATCGACTCTACCAGTCAAATCGCTTCCCTTACCTCCCAACTGTAACCATAAGAAAAACACTCGACTGAGGGACAGGATTCATTATGACACCCTTGAAACTCATTATGGAATCGTGCCGTCGACAGTTGTCTGTTCGAGCTGAACTAGAGAATTTTTCTAGTGTGTGTGTGTGTGTTTTTTTTCCAAAATTTGTGATGTTTTACGCCTTCGAAAAGAGGTATTTCGACCCACGTTGGCAAATAGAAACGAAGAACATGTAGCACGCCTAAGCAAGCAAAACCGAGGAAATGCAATTTTCATTTATTTTTTAATTTCCATCGCAACATCGCTTCATGCAATAGAAGAAAAAAAAGGCCGTCGAAAGAGATGTGCCGTCTCTCGCCAAAGCAGTTCCCTCCCTTCGTATCCAAAGTTGACGTTCGTTGAATTGAAAACATCATGCCCGAGAATGAGCGACGAACATCGCTGCGCTCGTTGTTTATGCTTCTTAGCAGGAAGCACCGGTCGCATAATGAGCTTGACAGAATAAATCAAACTTAATAAAGCAACTTTTTGAAGATGATGTGGCTGTTACTGTCAGATTTAACCAGTCGTATTTCCTTTTTTGCTGACAAACTATTTATACCACCACAAAAAGCAGGTATAAAGTTCGGACCGGTGTAGTTATTATTGTTTCGATTGTATCTTATATGGAAAATTCATAATTAGTAAAATATAAATATATGTACATAGATGTCGAAAACATTGTCATATTATTTGCGTTAGGATTATTACTTTGCAATGAATGTGTATTTCCGAAAGCAAATCGTTATCAGCTCTTATGGACATTACAAAATCTAAGAAACAAAAAATGATAAATTCACCTTTTGTGGATCGTTTAATTTTAAACAAATACCGATTCGTATGAGATAAAATTAAATAATAATACATACAGATTGTGTTACAACGGAAATTTACATTTTGTGTACAGCAACGGTACAATCCAGATAATTGTAAAGATATATAAATGGTTACATATAACAAACCGATCAACACGGAAGCAATCAAAACAATAGCACTTACCTTCTCGCTATCGGTTGTGTTACCGGAACCGAAACTCGCCAACGAACTGCCATCCTGATCGTTATCGTTAAGGGTGTCGTCGATGTCCTTCGAGAGGCGCTGACCAAGATTCTTTCCACTGACCTTGGCCGGCGATTTCAGCAGCGAGAATGACGTACCGGAGAAATATGTCTCCTGCATGACCTCGCGCATACGCTTCACCCACATCTGCTTCGTCTCGAGACTGTTCGCCTTAAGCACGATACGGTAATCGGACAGAATCGGGGCACGTCCCGTCCAGATAGCAAACTTGCATTCGTCTCCCTCGATGTGCTCCGTTACACCAAAGTCTGTTCGAGAAGAAAGCAAATATAGTTTTATAATCGTTTGTGAAACTAATAATCGCTTTCTATGAACTCACCAGATGTCAAAAGTTTGTTTTTGTAGATGTACTTCACAGTCCCGTTGGTGTCCTTAACCTCTTTTGAGAAGAGTATATACAGCTCGAACAGGAACACGTGCCGCTCACGCCCTTTCTTGATCAGTATCTGCTTGTTGTCCCACACCAGGAACGAGTCCTGCAGCACCACGTCACCTAGGTTCTCGATCGGTATGTCGCACTGTTCCAGCAGCGAAAGGTGCATCACATCGTTTGCCTTCTTCGGGACGTTTAACATCACCTCCAACCCGTCCTTGATCTCACCCTGCCCCTCATCGCAACACGACTGTAGATCCTTCAGCAGTAGCTGATATTTCGTGATGCGCTGCACCGGCTTGATCAGGTATGCCGGTAGCGAATGTTCGAGCTTATGTTTACGCTGCACCTCTTCGAAATACGTCCCACCGTGCTGCACCATGTAGTCCATCGACTGTGGTTTGTTTTGACAATAATGCACGTACATATCGAACTTGGTGGCCCACGTCACAAAGCAATGTCCCACGTCTTCCGGCATCGTTTCATACTTTTCCAGCTCGCGCAGGAATATCTTCTCATGGAACTGAAAAATGTCCTCAATATTTGCGAACAGTATGTGCTCCTTGCCAACCAGATTTGGCGGCACCTGCTGCCCGCTCTTGAGCTCGCGCAAAAACACGTTGATGCATGTTTCAAGATCCTTCACGTAGGTCCGTTCTGTCTGCAGCAATTCCGCCATAATAAACTCTTTTTTGCGTGCAGATTTCCGCTTTTCCTCGTTGATTTCCTTCTGCACCGCTCCGACCCCACCGGCTGCAGCTGCGGCCGCGTTCAGCTTTGTTTCTAGTGATGGATCCGAATGACGGTACTCCAGCACCGAACCGGCCGATCCAGTTCCGGTTGACGTGCCGGATGTTCCCGAGCTAGTTGAACAAGGACCACTGTCACTGCCCGGAATCGCTCCCGGCACCGGCGACACCGCGCCACCCACCGCGATCACGCTCGAGTACGAACCCGCCGACGAGACACCCGAGGAGCTGGAGTTAATCGACCCGATCGAGCGAGACGCGCTGGCATTAAGACTACTGTTACTACTATTATTACTGCTATTGCTACTACTAAGGTTATTGTCATCCTGTTGCTGTATGATACCCGGTAGGCCGAGAGATTTCTCCAGATTCGAGCGGTACAGCTCCATCCGCTGGCTAAAGTCCTTGTAGCGGTAGTCCACTGTTGCCACCCACTGCTTGATTGAGCTAGCGTGCGCGTGTCCCTTCTCCACCAGCGTGTCTGCTAGTTGTATCAGCAGCTTTACTCGCTCCCGCGTCTCCTTCGCCGTACTCTTAAACTCGTTATGCTCACGTAGCAGCAGCTCCGACTCCTCCCGGCTCGAGCAGAGTTTGTTCTTGCGCGAGGACAGATATGCCTCGCCCGTGTCATGGATCCATTCGATCGCCTGTTTAGCGGATCGTTCGAATAGCACAAACTGCTGGCACTGGTCGAGCCGCTTTTTGCGCTGCGTCCAGTACTCGAGAACTTGCGTTTCTTGCGCGAGCAGCTTCTCGAGGATGGATTTCACGCGAGACTCACTGTTGACCGTCGTCGGTTTGACGTGGTAGAATTGGAGTGACCGATTCGCGTACTTCAGGAACGTTTCCGCTGTCCGGCGGGCCAGCGTACACGCTTTCAGAAATGCTTCTTTCTGTTCCTGGTGCTTCGAGATCAGCTGCACAATCTGTTGACCTTTGTCGGTCGAACCACCACCACCGCACCAATCCTCCTCCCGACGATACTCCTTCTCCAAACTGTCCAGTACGCTGCACACCTGCTCGGCAGTTTTGAAAAAGTTCTGCGACGCCGTCACCAGCTTGTGACGCTCTTCCGCGCACGTGACTAGCTTCTGCCATTTCTTCGTCACCTCCTCCGCAATGTCTTTAATGCTCTGCGGATCGTAGTGGTTCGCGTTCATTAGCGCGTCGGCACGGTATTTCACTTGCACAGCTGACGTGTGTGTTCGCTCGATGGCCACCTGGAACTGTTCGTGCTCCTTACGCAGCTGCTCCGCCTCCTGAAAGTTGTTCGGGATCGAGAAATTCGCCATTAGCATCGCCTCACCGTTCCGTATCCATGAGATCACTTGGTTTGCGTCGTTCTGAAAATGGCATAGCTGCATCGATTGTTCGAGCTTGATGCGCTTGGCCTCTGCCAAATCCTCGAGATCAAGCTCACGGTCGTGCAAAAACTCGAGCAAACATTGCACGCGTGTTTGGGCGGTATGGTTTGCGTCAGCCATGATGAGCAAACCGGACGACTCGAACAGTTGCATCAGCTCGTGGCCCTGGTTGATCACCTGATACGTCGTTGTCTGCATTTGGTTCACAGATTCGTTGTGCAGGCGCAGGAACTGTTCCGTCTTTTGAAAATCTCGCGACACTTCCGTGTGCTGGAGTTCCTCCGACCACATTTCCAGCTGCGACGATACTTCAAGTGCATCACGTTCGAAGATACGCAACCGAAGATACAGATCGATCTTCATACGACGCGTTTGCCAAAGGCCCTCCAGATCGAGCCGATTCTTCTGAATACGATCGAGCGCATTCTGTACAGCTGTCAGCGAGCCGGAGCTATCTTCCTCCTCGATCGCGCGCAATTCCTGCAACAGTGCCTCACCCTGAGCAATTGCTTGCATGCACGTTTTAAGTGTGTTTTCTTCCTGTTCTTTACACTGCTCCAGCATCCGTTCCGTACCCTCCAGGTGTTCGTTGGCCAGTTCTAGAGATTCCTCGTTCGTTACCTCAGCATGCAACTGCTCCTGCCAGGCAGAGATTTCTTTCTCGTTTGAGTAGAACACTACGGCCAAATCGAGACGTCTGCGACGCTTTTCGACCCTTTCTGCAAATGATGCTACATTTGTTTCGAGTTCTTGGGCAACGGAAAATATTTCCTGCGGCGACACCTCGCCCGATCGGGCCAATTCTTCGGCGGCTGCCAACAGCTTCTCCGCGTTTCGGTAAGTATTTTGCGCAACGTTTTCGAAGTGTTCGTGGCTCGTCTGGTAGATACGTGCCTTCTGCAGACTTTTACCGATACCTCTGTTCTTTCGCAGGAAAACGTCACCATGGTTTTGCAGCCAGTCCAGCACCTGCTTCACATCTTCCTGAAATAGGCGTAGCGCGAGCTTCTGGTGCAACCGGAGTTTTCCCGCGTGCCATTTGCTCTCGAGCGCACGATGATGACCAAGGATTTGATGTATCACTGCAAGGACGTGCGAAGCACCCTCGCTGTAGTCCGCTGCTGGGTTGCCGCCGTTGAAGTGAGATTCCTACAAAAAAAAATCAAATGAAATGTTAAAAATCAATACGAATAGATGAATTAGAATTTTGAATACAGAAACTACCAATAGTCTTGTACGTTTCAGTTAGTTTCAAAAGCATTGTATACAAAAGAATTTCCTCTAAAAATCATTTTAATAATACTGATTTAAAAATTTGAAGAAAAAAAACTAAAAAAGAGACTTACATTTTTCCTGGTGTTAACGATCGGTGGCTGATTGCACACCTGCACGAGATGATCGAGTTGATACAGGAGCTTCTTGCTCGTCGAGTGTACCTCTGTGTACGCCTGACACATCGCCTCATATAGCGACTGGTGCGTATTGATGGCCGTTTCGAGACTTTCCACGTTTGTCGGCGTCGGAATCGTTGCCTCACAAGCCGCCGCCCAGCTGCTAACGCTTTCCGTGTACTGTTCCGCCTTGTGGTGAAACACAACCGACAGCGTCAACACTGAAGTTCGTTCGTCCAGTGTCGTGACGAAATCTTTCCACGTTTTATCCAACCGTGCCGCCAGCGTCCGTATGTGAGCCGCCGCGTAATGGTTGCCCTCGTACAGCCGGGCAGCAACGGCCAAAATTCGATTGATGTTTACACATACATTGCGGGAGGTTATAGCGAAGCGCTGGTGTTCTTCTTGTAGGTTCTTGGCAATCGCGTAGTTGTGCCCGATTTCGACGTACGTCTCCTGAAACACGTCCCGGTTGTGCAGGATCCAGTCGAACATTTTCTCACAGTCCTGCTCGAACAGGCGCAACTGGAAGCACTGATCGAGCTTTGTTTTGCGATGCTGCCACAAGTTCAGAAGTTGCTGTTGAGCGTTACGCACCGTTTCGAGTTGTTGCAGAACCTGTTGCGAGAAGAAAAAATCATATTAGCAATTAAGTCATTTGAAGTTACGAAATTTTGTAAACGATTTTTGACTGCTTCCCATTACTAGCAGAAAACAAAACCTACCCATCAAGACAAATGAGATAAAGACCGAAAATGTGCATGAGATTGTAGCAGTAATGTTACGATCGTCTGTATGGCCCTAATAGTGGAGCAATTTAAATACAATTAACGCCGACAACAGCACACATAATTAGTCCGGATAGGTACCTGTGAGGATAATCCCACAGACAGACAATGTTTCAAAGCATAGACGCAAATAATAGTTTTATGATCGCCTATAAATATACCTGCAGACAGAAGCGATACCTGCTGACCGGTGGAAAGAGTAAACTATTGTACCCAACGATGGATCGACGAAAAGTGTCGTCACAATTCGATTAACCCAGGGACCGTGCCGTCCTTTCTCTGAGAAGAGTAAAGAACGATGGAGAAACGATTTTCTCATGCTCATGCTAAGCTCTTCCTATATGCCTCGTTCGTTGTGATTCATCCAAACACACATACCTTTTATTGATATTTATGGTATCACCAAACTTATACAGGGTAAGTTATCCCAAACCATATTTGAACTGACCAAATAATTAAAGGAAATCGCTGTATGTATCGAATTTGTTTCCATTTAACTCGAATTATCCAATTATTATTAATTACGAAAATTTAAAGCAAGAATAAACGTGTATTTAACAACATGATTCATATGTGAGTTCACACCCGTTGAGGTTTAGGATGAGATGTATTACATAACCAAAGCGTCAGATACTACAAAAAAAAGCAATAAAATATTGATAAATCTCATTTTTCATTATTTACTTAAATTTAATATTTACTCCCATTTGCGAGCCAAATCAAAAGGAATTAATTCATGGATTATAAATTAATAAATGTAAAAAGAAACATTACAATTACGAAACAGAAAATTTCACTTCAAACATTTCACCTTAGTATCTAAATAATAATTTTCGAAATATTCCATTTTTCTCCATTCGCGGTCCATTAAATAACAATAATAATTTGCATTTAATTTTAATTGACCTTACACCAAAGCATTTCATACGTAGTACCCCCGGAAATGGCTGAAACCAAACAACGAGCAACAAAACGGCTATAGTTGCTATATTGGAAACAACTTTACGATTTTTTTATTACGAAAAAAAACAAACGTGGCATTCTGCCACAGTTTCAAAGCTCGACATGATACTTGTGGAACAGTTTCTGCCACCGAGGACAAACTTTTGTCAAAGTGTAAAACAATAACCGTTCGTCTTTGTTCCCATATCCCATATCTCGGTTTGCTTTTCTGTTTGTTTTTTTCTGTTTTGGAACAGGACCCTACAACACGACTGTGCTGCTATTTGCTCTCATCACCTTTCGCAGACATGAGAACATCGGATTTGCAGAATGGAGCTTCGAAAAGTCTGCTCAAAATCTAGGACACAGAAAACCATGCCGTCAGACGTACCGCACATTTCCTATCAAACCCTATCCTCTCGCTCACAGTGGATTGCGTTTGAAAGAAAACACACGTCTTGAGAGTGTTGAATGTTGCTGTTGTTTGAAAAATATTCGCCCTCTGTTGTAGCACACTTTAACCAGAGGACGAGTAAGCATGCCATCCATTAAATCCCACTTCGATGAAGCACACATTTTTCTTGGACTGTCTTCATCGGCACAATACTATTTCACCGGACCGGTATCGTGTTTCGTTCTCCGCACCGTCAAGGAGCAACGTACGGGACTGAGTGTGGGACGTACGCCATTCTTTTTCAGGCGACCTGATGATAGAATTTCAGAGATAAACAACATGTACATGAAAATGAACACAAATGGCGAGATAAAAATTAACCGACGAATAAGACGCCTCTATTACACCCGTTCGCTCCGAAACATCTCCCTTGAGAGTCACTGCCATCTTTACCACCTCCTCAAACGTTTCTCTTTCCTGTGTGTGCACGCGATCGCCAGTGGATCGTCACTTGGTCCGTCAGTTCCGGTGGAAGACTGAAGCGAGGAGAGGAAAACGAAACATCACACCGGAAAATACCGTTCATTGCTAAAGCAACCCAGTCTATACAACCGCCAGCCACCAGCACCAGCACCATCGGTCCAAGCTCTTTTAATTATAGTGCCAGCAAATTTTAGCATCCACAATGCTTTAGGCTAGCGCGCGTGAGATCGCACCCCCCAGGGAGAGTGAGCAGAGTTTCCTCGGCAGCACCGCAGTGATTGCAGGAAAATGGGTGTAAAAATGGAAAACGGTCGTGAAAGCACCCCGAAATTGATTAGATAATTTCCACTATTTGCCTTCGACTGTGACGGACGACTCTCCGCGCGCAAACCTTCTCGATTCGCGGGTTAACACAACGAAGACACAACTCAATACATCTCTCTCTCTCTCTCTCTCTCTCGTTCGTCTCACTCTCTTTCCTCGTCCACAGCCATAAGTAAGTGTGGATAATGCCACCCCCTGTGCATCTTAATGTGACCGCTGACTTGGAGCACACAGCAAAAGTTGTCGATATGGTCGAGACTCTTTGCTCCGATGGAGTATAATAACCATCACCTCGAGCTGGCAGCTGCTGCACACAGCCAATGGTTGTGATTAAGTCGGAGAATTAATTGCCACCATTTTTGATGAATAAACAACGAAAAAAGTGAAACTCGTCCGGGCACAGTCGAGCCTAACGGCGTGACTTTAAAGCAGCCTCTTTTAGCACGGAAAACAAGCATCAATTCGTATTCGTAAGCTCCCTGAGTTTTGCGCACTTTTATGCTTTCTATACCTAACACACTGCAACGTGGAAACACTGTGCCCGGCAAGGCGAAGGCAAAAGTGAGCCTCGGTAACGAGGAAACTGCCCTTCTGCAGTTTGAGTGCGCGCGAGAGTGCACAAAATCGATCCACGAACGGCGGCACCCTTGCTGCTTTTAAAACCCCTCGCTAGTTTTTCCAAAACACTTTGTGAGGAAGATTTTTAATCGCGAAGGTTGAGTGAGA
>JXXA01006063.1:0-29294 GCA_000956255.1 Anopheles punctulatus
CATTGCAGCAGTGCCTATGCTTTCGATCATTTCGCCTGTAACATTCACTTTAATGTGAGATCGGATATTGACCATTCAATTTTACTGACCACCAATAAATACCGAAGCCTCCCTCACCAGCGCAATTGTTCGTTATGCCTTGAAGCTAGGATAAGGGGGATGGTAATCAAATTACAATAAAATATCAATTACCATTGAATCATAAATTATCGCTCGCCACCGTTTGACAATAGCAGCTTCCGTGACCCCAAACACAAAGTCTCCCCAAATCCGTGTTTGGATACCCTTTTCGGTTTCGCCGATGTATAATGTGCTGCGTGTGAAAATAGCGAAAATCGATTAACGCACTTTCGCTTTAACGATCACTTTAAAAGGCACTATGATGGCTTCTGCTCCATGTCTTCCCTTGTATTTGGTCAATCAGTCAGTGTCTGCCGTATTCCAAGCGGTATCAACAAACAACTATGGACAAGAAAAAAATATGAAAACTACCAACCGCTTGAAAAAACAGATTATATTATTATATTTGTATGTTGCATCTATCTGCTTTCTACAGTATTCTCGGTTTTCTTTTCTTTCTTCCATGCGTCATTAATACGCAGCTGAATTCGTCGCAGAAAATGGTTTACCACGGCGATTACGTACGGCCTATACCAACACACAGCTGCTGGAGCTGGAGAAAGAGTTCCACTTTAACAAATATCTTTGTCGACCACGAAGAATCGAAATTGCAGCCAGCCTCGATCTTACCGAAAGACAGGTAAAAACCAAATTTGATGTTCCGCATCATTACTATTATCATTACATAGCGACACACTAGCCATGTCGCACACTACTTTCATCTCACATTTTCCCATTCAACAATGATCACTGTTTCCGGCTACGAAAGCGTTCACTGGACTGTATGATTCATTATGCTTTCTATACTATTACATGCTTCCTCATTGGTGTGGAACACCAATTTCGCTATGATGATAATTTGGACGAAACTTCACTATAACAGGTGAAAGTTTGGTTTCAAAATCGACGAATGAAGCATAAACGACAAACTCTCTCCAAAACTGATGATGACGAATCTGGAAAGGACGATCTCAAGGGTAAGTGCTATTGAACATTGGAATCGTAGAATTTCTCATGGCTATTATCTATTCTCAAATCGTCTTTTTCAGATTCCAATTCAAAAAAATCTTGCCAAGGATGTGAATTGCCTTCCGATGATATACCAGACTCGACTTCCAGCTCTCGGGGGATGAACAACAGTACTCCGAATGCCGGTAAGTTGCGGCATCGTAAAGACTACCACAAGTCAATGAAGTTGATGAGAATCTTCCCTGAACTTTCACCTGATACTCTGACATCAGCAATGACACCTAATTCAACTGTCGAGCTAAGTACTCCGACCGGAGGTGGTGGAGGTGGAAGCTCAAGCGGAGGAACTAACGCGGTTAGCGCAGACTCTAGTGTTGCCTCCACGGGTAGTCTCGACGATGACGAAGAAATACATGCCAAAGTCAAGAAGAAATCGGACGTAAGTAGACTCACACTATGATCAGTGCTACCAATCGAAATCCTCCTCCTATATTATAAATAACGCGTATCGCATTTACTATTTTAGGTACAATCTATAAAGAAGGAATCGGTCAGCTCTACTAAAATCATCAACAACAATCCATTCAAAAACTATGAAACGACCGGATTCTCCAAAGATAGTGGATCTATTCCGGGAACAACATCCGCTGCAATTCCAATTCCAAACAGTCCTGTGTCTACTTCGGCCATCTCACCCAGTAGCAATAGCAACAGTAACAATAATAACAACAATAGCAGCAATCTACAGTCTTACTACAATCATTCGAGCCCGTACGGTATGGCGAAGCATAAGATGCCCCACGGGCCGATCATAGGTCATGAAAGCGAAAGTTCACCTGCGACAACAGGACCTACTGGTGGTGGTGGTATGTATTACAACAGTAAGCAACAGGAGTATTTCGGCAAGACAGCAGATGGTAGCGTTCATTATCAACCATCGTACCAGCATCATTATCAGAAAGCAATTATACCACCTGGCAGTGGGTTTGGCGGTCCTCAACATTCGCTAAATGACCCTTATGTAGCTAGTGCGCAAAAACATGACTTCAACCCTACACTTAACCTGAAGAGCTTTAGCAACAAGTCGGCACCGCAAGAAGCTGCCCCAAAATTGCAGCATCAACAGCAACCGATAACCGAAGCACAGTTTCACCACCAAAACCAACCCTACTACAACAGTTGCGATACGGGACTTAACAATGTCGGACAGTACGGTCCTGGTGGGCAACAGTACTATCCAAACGACTATGATCCGCAACATGAATTTGGAGGCGCAGGTGGAGGCTACTACGAGCCTACAAAATCGGGTCAGAGCCATTACTACGATGGCATGGGCTCATATCACCATGGTGCTATACCTGCTAATAATAATATGGAGTATCAAGCCAGTGCCGCGTATGCCGGAATCGGCAGCACCGTACCAGGTAGCCTCGGTAGTGAGTCCTGTGAAACATTTCCCTTCCATCAAACATCCCCAGTGGCTGGGGCATACTATGAACAACACAGCCATCAACAACAGCAGCATCATCAACCACAACAACAACATCCTCAGCATCCGTTTCAGCAACAAAATAGCCAACAACTGCAAGTTTTTCATCACCAACAGCAACACCCACTACCGAACAATGCTACCGGAATCGGCATAAACAGTGCTGTAATCCGAACAGCCAACCATATTTCAACCCACCCCGAAATGAACGCGGCTGAGTTGTGTACATTCAATGGCACCAATAACAATGGGAATCAAGCTAAGGCAACCGCCATGGTCAATCTGGATAATTCTAATTCGTCCGACTTTAATTTCCTTAGCAATTTGGCGAATGACTTCGCACCAGAATACTATCAGCTCAGCTAATTTTGTGTGTTCAGTACCAATAACCATGCATAAAACTTCAGTCAAAATTTAAAGCTACTATACAAACAACAACTCCAAACAGCAATTCGCTTTTCAAATTTCTTCGGTAAATTCAATTATTAAACGAACCTCTAACAGACCTTTAATGCACTTCATAAATAAGACACGCAGGACAATGTGAAAAGATTCCACTCCAAATTGGTTCGTAAAACGTTTGCTCCGTTTAGCTTATGAAGAAATGTTATCGCCTTAACGTGCTATTTTGACTGATATGTTCTTTTGTTAATGTGAATTATTATTCGCGTAGGGCAACTTTATTACAGGCTTGTAAGATTTGTACATAAAACGGGAGCCAACTGACTACCAGATAATCGGATAGTTTAATCGGATTTTTTATAACATAATAACATTAGAGTAATGCTGCAACACTGCTGCAACAAATTACACTGAAAGTGCAGCACACTGCTGCACAAGTATGATCAGTGTATCAAAACAGTGAATCAATCACGTAAAACATATTATTCGTTACGGTAATGATCTTCAAAATTGTCGTCGTCTTATTAATAATATTTCTATGTACAAATTATGACAAACAGTTATAGTAAAATATTAACGATGATCAACCCATTTAAGTCTGTAAAATAAAGCAACACTGAATAAAACACTATCTTGTTTCTATTTCGTTCACTTCGTGCACTACATGCTAGTTCCAACAGGTTAATTTCATCATCATATTTTATCAAATCAATCAAAGAGATTAATTTTAATGATTTATCTTTTATGTCATTCTGGAATGAGCATCAATAGAAAACAAGAGGTTATACGGCCAAGCCGAAACTTTTTTAAATTAGAAAATAAAGAAAAAGGAAAGCAAGTGGTTTTATTGTACTTGGTTGCCGATGAAATAAATTACATGCGAGCATTGACAACATTTTGCTTTGCGCTTACAACATTATTTTATAGCATTTTCCATTAATACTTTAACATTTCCTTTACGTTTATGCTGGGCGATCTAATCATTTCATACAATATAAACCGCTATTAATCATATTACCATGTATCATGCTGACTCACTAGTCTACACTAGTAAGCAACCTCAAAATACCGGTTTGTTGCAGCTTTATTCTTTTTCTACAAACTAAAATTGTTTGTAAAATATGATATCAATAACGAACGCATCAGAATAAAATCAAATGCGTCGAAATTTTTCATAACGCTTTGTCCGCTGTACGCATTTGTAACCTCAGTATGCATTAGTTTTCAATTTGACCACCAGAGGAAGAATAGGACATTGTTATACATGCAGTTTGAACGAGTCCCACCGGAAAAACTTAACAACTGCCTGAGCAAAATTGTTCAAAATATCTTAAACATCTGTTAGAATATTCTGTCCCCAACTGAAAGTCCTATGTTACGAATCCGTAGTATTTTAGACGTGGTTCTACGGTTCCTTGTTTTGTTGAGATTGTATCACATATACACGTATTTGCATCTTATTTTCAACGGATGGAAAAGTTGTTAGACAAAGAATTCTACCTAAAATTTTAACATGCTTTTACCTTTAGCCGAGGCCAAGCAATAATTTTGTTAGCGCCATCTGTTAGGGAAAAGTTTCGTTTTTTTTATTTTAATATGAAAGAGTGATGGGAATTCGATAGGGGACGCCACCTATCAACTTTAACTCCAGGTTCGAGTAGTTCGAAATTCTACAAACTGCACGAGATTGCGATGTTTCTAGATGTTCGATTAAAAATGTAGCAAAAATGTCGAAATAAGAGAATTTTTCTTTGACATTCGCTTAACTTGTGATGAATTGATGCCGATGTTTAAAATAAACTTTAGATGATTGCAACTTATTCTCAAAGGAAATTTACAACGTTATTTTCACTCACCGTTTAGCAATGAATGAATGTTGCTTTCGTCTATCTAGGATACACTATTTGTGCAACTATTATAATTATTTTTAAATGTACCAATAACAAGGTACTTAAAAAAAGTACATTTTTAAACTTCAAGAACAGTTTATATGAGAGATATTTGTTTGAATGTAGAAAATACTGACCATTTGTGTTCTTTAACCTTATTTCACCAATCATATAAACGGGCATGATATTCAATAAATTCCAGGAAGTCCGAGGTTTACGTCGACGTTTTTGTAACCAATGTATAGTACAAACTCTTTTTTAAATTTAAATCATGCACTTAGTATATATTTTAAAAGTTAATTTGTTTGCTATTGCACTTATGTGAACGTTGCCATTCCGAAAAACATCGCAAATACCGTTCAGAGTCGTTTTTCAGCGCTTATACAGCAGTCATTGTAGATTGCAGATTGCGAATGTAATTAAAATAAAAAAAACAAATCTCCTTTTTTCCAGAAATGTGCTAACATTTATTGGCAATATGCCGACCACTATATGTTATCGACTATTAGTAGAATTATTTAATACGGCTTAACTTAGTGGACAATTTTAATACGAATAATATTCAAAATATTGTCATCGGGATAATCTGTGTACGTTTGTTGAACAATCGTTATCTTTATGTGAGATACAAATCGTGGTACCTCTAGCGACGAATGAAAAATATGACCAAATGCTTCATCGATAAGACGCAAATATTCGAAGGCAAACAAACTTTACGATTAATCTAACCCCCTCAAGGAAAACCTCCTCGTAACTCATGTTATTTTTAACAATCTTTAGAAGATACCAAATCGCTCAATTATGTTTATCTATATCTCTAGTCGAGTAAACCAAATGTTGAACGTGATTTAAACGGTGTTTGAAACTCAGCAGTGATTGGTTTGGGAATGCTGAGCCTAAATCTTCTGCATTCGCTTATCGCACACTTCACATTGGAATATGCATAATTAGGATAAGATAACGGTTATAAACATTGATTAAAAAAGGGTGCACTCTAAAGATGTTTGTAGCATTGGATTTCGCAGTGACATATTTTATTTTAGTACCTGAATACAACTACTATAAATTCATGATTTTATAACGATATTGAATATATTTCAGAATGATTTTCAGTTTCATATTTTATAATGCCTGTTCCTGTTTATGTGCATTTTTGCCCTTGCTTGAAACTAAAGGTTTCATCCTATGCGGAAACCCACATTTATACAAAAAAAAACTTGAAAACATATGACATGGTTAGTATTCGCGTATGTTTTAACTGCCAGTATTAAGTTATATATTGAAACGGGGTTAAGTACAAGTGAACAACAAAAGCATGCCTAAAATCTCATGAAGAACATAACAAAATGTCGCATGTGTTGCACTCAAGAGTCTAGAAGCATTACACATATATAACCGAAAATTATTGATTTTGACAACAGCGATGAAAATCGAAGATTGATTGCTTTACCCTCATTGTATGAGCTACCTCAGCTACCATAAGCGTAGACGTTAGGAAAATGGCAAGTATGAACGAAACCGCAGAATCACAGAACCACGAATAAAAGGTGAGAAAGAAAACAGAAAGAGCACCACTAGCGAAGCTCTCGTACTTTCCTCTTATTCAAGCAAACAACGAGCAAAGATAATGCTTCAACCATACGAGCCGGCAGTAGCATCAGCATCACATGAAAATGGTGCACGAGACAGTAAGGCAACATCCATCTGGGGCCCATAGACGTGTACCAGTCTACATACAACTCCACCAGTGAGCTTCCTTACAATCATTCAAACAAGAACAATGGAACGCAAGGATGGATCTTGGCACGAGATAGTGATGGCAAGACAGGCTTGCGTGAACGCAAATAAACACGTGAGAGCAACGATAACGGTTAGCTCCATTCGATTGTGCCTTGATAAAAACAATCTGTTTTTCTCTCTATTCTCGATCATTGCCACTGGGCCAGCTTCATGAGCCGTTATGGCGCGACATCGTCATTCGGTTTTTGAGGTGAGATAAAGTGGACAACTAGATAGAAATCGCGCATAAGGTAGGAAACAGAACCGCCAGACTCCACGTCGATCCGCACTGTCTAGGGATCGTTTTACTTTCATGGTACTCCATAGCTTCTGCAGATTTGGTTTTTATTCATAAACGGATAGACATAACATATTCGTAGCTGAGCATAGCACCATGGGAGGCTAGCCAGACCCAATCATGCTAAGAGCCCTTGTAAACCCAGTCAAGGCCTACTTCGAGATACGCATGCATGGAGCTGTCGGATTTAGGTGAAAGATTCGATCGATTGACAAATCGTAGGATCGATTTTCCTCGTTTCTACCCCTACCTTGCACAAACTTAAGCCACACTCAATCCTCTGTGACTATTGTGTTTGATCCCCACAGCGTATTCCATGTGTGCACTCGTCTTCCTATGGAAGCAAGCTGACTAGCACCTTCTTATCAGCTGAAACTAACAAGAAGATGATTAAGCACATTTGATCAAGTTACTATATGGTTACAAACACACGGTCCACTCCTTGCACCAGACAGACGCGAGTTAGCTTTATATTTTTTTTTTTTCTATTGAACCGACCATTTTCGTTGAATGTACAACCGCGTTATGGTACGCCTAAAAAAGTACGCTCCCTTCAATTCTTATCATTATCCACACTTTGACCGTCGAGTGTCGTATACTGCAGGTCTCGCGATGACTTATTCGTTTTTTGTACTTTTTTACCTTGACAGGACGTGTCGATTTGCGTGGACTAATCAATCAGTTTGTCAAATGCATCTTCATTTGTTTCACTTGCCTTCCTTTCCTGTGACAACACAGCGTTTACCGGTCTGCGGACGTGTGTTTGCCATCACTTTAGGTTTACATTACTTTTTTTTTACGCCTTCACCCTTACTCATTGATACCAAATAGCTGTACAGAAGAAATAGAAGCAACGTTGGGTAATCTTATGGGTCAGTCTTCTTTTTATTTCTACCAGCCAAGGCAGCTAGCTGCTATTCGTATTGAATTGTTTGGAGTGGTCTTCTTTTGCAGTATTTTTTTTATTTTGCAACTGATTTGTACTTGTTGCAACAATTCGCAAAGGATAGGGACAAAGCTCAGAGTTTGAAGGTGTTCGTTGTACGACTATCATGAGTTCAATATCTGAAGGTTAGCAGGCAACCAATTCGGTTAACAACCAAATTTAAAGTTTATCGAAATCATTTCTTTGTTCTGTGATGCCTATCTACCTTCATTAAAATTCTATTTAAGTAGGGCTATTAATTATATGTTTTCTACGCTGAATTCTCAAAATTCAATCGGTGGTTATAGGCCAAAGCAATACGTTTTAAAATATTCAACGCTTAAAACATCGTTTACCATTTAGAAAGCATCGTTTTTATCGTGTTTTTATCTAATAAATGCTCTAAAAAACTATGACATTTTTTAAAATGGTCATATTTTGTATTAGGTTTAAATGGTACAAAAAACGAAACACGTCTAAAGCTAAGCGAGTCATAAATTTGGCTTAGTCCTTTTTAAAATTTAACGAATTTTTCCACGATTGCTGGACTGCAATTTTCATTCAACTTCGCGCAAATAACTTCCAACATCTTCATCACATTCATTTCTCTAATTAAACATATTTTAATTCGCATTACTCAATTACACACAGCCTCTGCTCATTTTCCGCATGAACCGAACATCTATCGACATTTTGTCCAGCTTCAAACGAATTCATTCTCTCAGACACACCACACCGTTGACACCTGCCCTGGATGATTTCGGTCACGTCATTGCTCTTGTCAATGATTTCAAAGAGACTTCCACGCTCCCTTGAAACAGGAAAAGATCGACAGTCGACGATAGTCCCGACATCACTTTTAGCTTACTGGGTATCGAGTTAATTCTTGAATAAAGATAAATGAATATCAGTTTTTTAATCCTCTCTTGGTTTCTCCTCAACATTTGTTCGTCTGGCTGATCGCCTTCTCTGGCCACCGACGCCAGTATCGATGTTCAGATTCTACCAAATGTGTTCCCGATACCATCTAACGCCATCCGAACAGCAAACATTATGGGCAAAGCAATGGACAAACGATGGCGTAAAGGTATAATATTTGTCAACCTGGTTTCCATTAAAACGAGAGCATATTTCAGTTAGTTATAAAATTTTTGATAATATTTTTATAACTAACATCGACCGCATCGATAACAAAAAATTACATCACATCGACTTACACGCATAGTGCCGACATTGTACTTGACTCGCCATGAATGACACAAAACGCAGATCCCAGAAACGAAAAATAACATGCCAGAAAGATCCGAATATCTTCGGAAACTACCACAGAAGGATGGACATTCTTACAGTATCGGCTCACACCGTTCGATGGATCCAAGAGTTGTTTCAAACGAATTGAATGTGTCGAGTGTGTAAGCAGAGGATGGGTGCGCGCATATATTCCAACTTGTCACTTTAGATTCCACGTTCACTGATGGGACGTGAGAATGACGTGATGTACCCAAAGCTATTGCATCGACCTGTTACGGTATCCACCGAGTGAGAAGCAGCTAATCACACGCAATCAGAACCCAGCGGGTAACCAGTTTTTGTTCCACGTTTCTACTACTGCATCCTATGTCCTGGTACCAGATGCGTCTCACCTACGTTGTTCATTTTTTCTTCCCACAAATTTAACGTACTGGAGCCGCTCGAGTCCTACGGAACCTGCGAACGAAAGAAACTGTTCTCGTCAATGGTGGATACCGGTTTGCATCCAGTTGACGCCTGATGTCTTCTCCAACAAACGGCTACGGTCACTGTAGTTTCGCTAATTGACCACTTTCAAACAAACCAACACAGCATCGAAAAGATGAGTGTGGTACCGGTCATGTCACGGCAGAAACGTATTTTACCCTTTTCGATAAAAAATATTTGTTTTGGATTTATTTCATCTCCGCTTCAACCGGTCCAGCACCTCGGTCTTACTTTGCCACCATCGCAGCGATACACATACTTCGCCGTCGTCAAATGACCGATGAACGGTTTATCATTTCTATCCTTCATATCTTCTTAATTGAATTTTGTCTGCTTTCATCTCACTTCGGACAGCTGACGTACCACTTAGACTGTTAATTAGATATACAGTTTATCGATCGCAGCGCTCTCGAAGGAGCGAAAGAAATGAAGTGACACAATCTTGAGCCGTAACTTATTTGTGCAGAAAACTTTGCGATTCTCACCGTGGACAGAATAGGAGCTGGCAACAACTATTCGGTTCGGACAACTATTAAAACTATTCGTATAGTGATAAACCTAATCCGTCGGTGCACGTGCAGTGATAACATTCAAACGCGTTTTAAAAACCGATGGATTTCAAACCCTATCAACATTGAATGACACGATCTCGATGGAATTTCAGTGCAAACTTACATTTAATCTCTAAATGCTCAAAAATGTGTGCTTCGCGAACTTTGTTTGGCAACAATTTATTTCGCACCCGTCCCAGACTACTTACTTTGTATACGGAACAATGTTTCTTATTTATCTAATGGTCTTTGCTCTTTTAGTTTATTTTTCCACCGAAGAAACAGAAAGTATTTAAAAGTTATTACTTTAGCATGAAACTTCAGGAACCGGCCCACTAGATGACAACGCTTATCTCATACTGTCTTGATTTTTTATCTATTTCATTCATCCTTCTAGCACCAGAACGAGCGCAAAAGTGAAATACCGGAGATGCTGTCATACGCCGCATGGTACCAACCCGTTTCCTACCATTCGCTTGCTTGCTCGCTATTTATTTTAAGCCAATCGTCTCGACAGTTGTACGACAGCTTGACGTGTTTATATGTTTAAGAGATTATCTTCGTCAATCTTTTACTACTTTTTACTTCACTCCTTTCCCCTTCCCTTTTCCCTTTTACTGCACATTTGTTTTGTTTTCCTTCTTCTCTTGCTTTTCTTACGAATTGAAGCTGCTACATGATCTGTATTATTACACTTCCTTCATTTTTATCTGTCCTACTTACACTCGTTCCACGCTCAGTTGTAGGTCAATCAGATGAACACGATTCTAATTGCTGTCGATTCGTTGAACACACGTACTGTTCAAGCATTAGCAGGGGGAAGTAATAAAGGATTGACTTTGCACTTCCCTAATCTCGCTACACGTACAGCAGCCACCTGATGATTTTGCTGACCAAACTGTCTCATTGGTAATGGCTGTGCTATATCTTAGACCTCCTGCAGATTTACAACATAGGGATTAACCGATGATACGTTCTTTTTGACCTTTTCTGGGGCCAACTGCACGAATTGGGCAGGTTTTTAGCCATAAAACAACCCATCTCATGAAAATGTTGCAGAATAGCAGCAAGGTACACAAGCAACCGTTCAGTGATAACGTGAACTGACAATAACATCATCCCATCGTTTTGTTTCTCTATTTTCGTCAATGCACACATCACAGCATTGTGGTTGGTTTGCTTGCATGGACAAGTCAATCACCGCAGGTAAGAATTCGTGTGACTCTTGCATCCCAAGCATTGGATGGTTTTCCTTAGAGAATTACTACCAAGAAACTGAGGATATAGACATACAGCAGATGGACATTGAAACGCTCGTCTGTCCATCAAAAATCGTTGAAACTGTCACTATGCATTGATACCAATTTCCGGACATCCAACGACCTTCGTATGTATTTTCCCACCAACTAATCTGGCAAAAATCTGTATGGATCATACGTTCAAGCTTCCAATTGCGCTACGTATAATCCATATGGCTTAAAGTTACCAAATAACTCATACTAGAACGTTTGCTGTGTTAAATTTGACACAGAACGACGTCATATTTCAAAGAAATTATGGTTAAAATAAATACATTCAACAATTCAATGATTGAAGACTTTATTTGCTGTATTTTAAATATCGAACTGCTGGAACGCTGCGTCATTAGTCGCTTACAAATAATTTACCTCATTGAAAAGATAAAAAAAATCATTCCATATGCATTTGATGTTGCAATTTGTGTCAAAAATCACAACGGCAATAATCCAATTCACAAATTCTCAATAGATTTCTCAACGAACTCAACGAACAATGGTTTTTGTGTTCCTATAAGTCATTTTTCTGTACCTGAAAGAATTCATTCCAAGCGTGCAGATAATTTTATTTTTCTTTTATTAATTTTTATTCAATCACCTTCAATATTTTACCCCTAGCGTCTGAGTGAGTGAAACCCCGTATTATTAAAAAAAAATTGAAATATTAAATCATTCACTATGGCACTCATACAAAAACAACAATACTGTTTAAGTCAATACTTCCAGAAAGGTATTTGTTGGTTGAGTTCAGAGTTCATTTCTACTTGGGCGCCTACCGATCATACAGCCATTATTACTCATGAAATACCTCGAAGATATTATCTTGTTGCATTTGCAAAAAGATATTACACAGCCATATCGAAAAATTGTCAAACTGATAATACATGTTTTATGCTCTCATTTTGTTTTTTTTTTTGTTCCACCAGTTGTCTTTCACATACCAGCTTTTTTTTATACACATATTATTTTTTAATGATTTTGTGATTTGCACATGACAGCAACTGGCTTTAGAAAATCAATGAGCATCAGCTTTACTTTTAAAATTTAGCTGTTGAAAGATAATGTATTATTCATTTAGTAATGTAACGGTCTTAAAACGCTTAGTTCTTTTTACGGTTAAAGTGTATATATTCAATCGTTTAAATCATTTTAGTTTTCGCTACAGAAATTAAGATGATGAATGATGAGAATTTTTAAGGAATCTATTTTTAAATATCTATTGCTTGCTAGCAACAATCGAGTTAAAATATTTTAAATACAAGATGCTTGGCAGTTACACATTACACAGAAATACACATTTCTTACGGAAATGACTGAAGCTTGACTAGAAACGATATTAATTTATTTTCTATTTCATTTAAGTGCTCAAAATATTATCCGAATTTTATGTTTCTACGTGTACCAGTAAACATGATTTTGCATATTATAGATCATGCACGTGTAGGAAAATGTCTTCTGTTACTTGTTGTAGATAATGTTTTGAAAAAAAAAATACAAAAAAATTTTATTTCATGTTTGGGATCATATATTTTTAGAAAAACAATTTTGCAAAAAAAGGATGATATTTAAAAGAGAGTAGGTTCATAACACCAGAGCTACTAGCAAGGCTCGTCAAGATGTAAAGTAGCAATCGTGACATTCCAGATATGAGGCGTTGATACAGGAACCTGCAGCCAATTGGTTCAGAAACCTTTTATGTACTTGTAAAAATGGAAAACAGCCAAATGTCAGAAACCGATGATGGCTCAATGTATGCAGCCACGTATGTAACAACATTATTTATTTGCCGCATTTCGTTTCGGCTCGTCTTAACACTCTTCCGACGCGACCATGCAATGTTACAACACTGGTCTTCGGTAGGTTTGTTATCTTCCGCCAGGAACCAAAGCATAACTGTCCATGTGGAAAGGACATAGCATCGGGATAAAGCTGCAAACATGAGCTGCGATGAGCTGGATTGGAAGTGTCCGTGCGCAGAACATGTGAACGTGCGAAATATTGCAATACACACAAGCACCAACACAGATCGAGTGGATACGGGAACGAGTGACAGATTGGGATAGAGTTGGGATCCAAAGCAACTGAGGGAGAAAAAGAAAATAGGAACCAACCTTAACAGCAACATGAATATGTACGCATTTTGAATATGAAGGTGACATGACAGCGAAAGATGGATTGGTGTTTTCCTCCGCCGTTTTTTTTTTCTCCACCGCTTCCAATGCGCGCTGAAAATGTCCGTTTCAGTCCTGCGAGTTGCCGGTTGACGCAGCCGGTTGTTGTGTACACCAGCGGTGGCTCTTTGCTGCAGCATCAGAAGCAGAAGCACTAACAGAAACGCCAACCAGTATGGCAGCGGCAGTTCGTGTGTGAATAAAGTCAACGGAGGAACCCGAGAAGCAAATAGAATATGGTATTTACGGTGGACGAATGTGCCGTATCCAATCTTATAATCTGGCTTCTCTCTGAATCCGATTCTGACAATCAACATAAGGATTCTACTAGTAGCCGAAAGTAAAAGAGGGGAAATTGTTAGCGATGGTTGTGGAGAATTGGCCATGTACAGCTCTTTCGATCCTATGTAGTGCTTGATTGTCAGCTTCACGGTTTGAAAAAGGTATTCGAGGCAAGGGAATACGTCGGATGAGGCGGATCACATGCGTGAGTTTTTCGTTGAACACACCGTTGGTAGGCATAGTACGAACATGCCGTTGGAAATACACATACCATTTCCTTCTCCACCATCCACAGAATATAGTTGTTACTTAGACGACAGCATGTTTTGCTACTATTATTATTCTTACCGCTGTCGCTGTTCACGCAGCAGCATGTTACCCGGTGGTGTTCCTTTTGCTGACAGCTCTGACATTCAGTTGAAGAAATTTGCACATCCAAGTGCCTACGAGTCTCGTGAATGATGATAGGTAGACGAAGATACTTCGAGCTATGCAAGAATTAGCGAAATATGTTGCTATGCTTTCTACTTTTCCAATGCAAAAAAAACTATGCGAACTATAAGCAATTCAATGCTATATTTTTTATTGCGTCTGATCATTCTTATGAATTGTTTTCATCAGTTCAATACATTCGTTAAAAGTGCTATTCTAATTGTACAATCCATATTGAGTTTATGGTTCACAATAAGTATTCTATTTTGTAGCATTGCAGCTGCATGCATTGATTATGTTTATGTAAAACTAATCATTTCCAATGCACACTGTGCAAGTGCTTTTAATGTTTCATTACACTTTTAAATTTGACTTATAATGTTTCGTTACAACCAATGTAGCTTAGCCATTGCTTATAATAGTTTGATTAATCATAGCACAATGAATATTTGGATAAGTAAAACAATTTTCTCTCAGTCGAAAATACTTTGAAACGAATGCAATGCATACAATTGCTCACAAGATCAAGAGTAAAGTATTTAATTTGAAAAGCTCTTACAAATGTCCGATTGTGTTTTTCATTTTCTTATATGTTTAGAAACACTGAGTTTTTGTTGGTCTCTACGAAAAAAATGTGTTATACTTATATCATAGTAAGTGAACATGGGAATTTCGCGTTGAATTGCTTTAATAAATATAATAGATAGAAAGATTCTGTGTTAAATAATGTGGTAAAAGATAATTTTACAATAGATCGAATACTTCAGAATTTGTGCGATGTCACATACCAATGAAAAAACATTATAACTCTGAAAACTCTAGGAGTTACGTTAATTTCATGTTTTCATGAGACAGAATTTGAACAGCAATAAACTCATCCACCTGTCAATGTTTTACCACTTTTCATACCATATTCAAATCAATTCAAAAAATCTTCCAACTAGTTTGGTATGTTATGCTTCTTGTATGGCTTCTTAAGACAGATCGTTTCTTTGTCGTTTGAATTTATCGTTTATCGAAGATCATGTAAAATGTAATATCTGCAGCAACATTTCTTCTAATTGGCGAAATCGTCTTAATTGATAATATACATTCACGTACATTTTATTCACGTTACGATCCATGTATTCTTTGCATCAACGTTTCTTCTGAATGGCTAAACGATGTTCATTGGAAATATACATTCACGTGCATTTCATTCACGCTACGATGTATGAGCATGCACATTTTAATAACGATAGCACCACAATCTATCATAAAAGTAAACAGATAACTGTAAAAACAGTTCCCGGTGCATAAAAGTCAGATGCAAGAAGATAGACTGATTCTAAACAGAACATTATTTTTTTGCAAATGTGCATATTTTATTAATTTCTCAATCAATAATAATGTTGATTTCGAAAGCTTAGTTCACATTTTGTTCAAAAATATGAATCTCTTTTCCAAAATAAATACAAATTTACCAGCGTCAGATCAAACAAAATATCTGCAACTACGCCATTTTTATGCAATCATTGGGTCACAAAGTACAGGAACTGCTCGATTAGAGCTCTTTTGCTACGCGGATTGCATACATTACTCTCGCTTTCCCGTAATTCGAGTGGTTTCACGCAAAAGAGGTAAAAGAAAACGCATTTTGGATAAAGAAACTCTTAAACTCCTCCCACTGAAAACGATCCATAAACATTTCAAAGGCGTGGTCGAAAATCATGTCCGAAGGTATATTTTACCCAAGCAACATGTCATCGTATTATCTGACTTTTGACTAAAGTCACATTGCATACCGTATTCGACTGTTACTCGTGTACAAACGTAAGATATTGAATAATATTTTTTTCTTTATTTCTCATTTAAATTTATTCGAATAATTTGCTGGAGTTCATTGTCATCAAGCTTAGTCATGGTTCTCGCTGAAATTTAGCTTCTTAAACGTACACATGCTTATTTGTAAACATTTCTGATTTGAAATATAATCAATATAAAATACAGTTAATCGATGAATTATTCACATTACAACATTTTAATGAATTAAGTCAATGCAGCAAACTTTCTAAAATTCATTTAATTTCTATGATCAGACTTTTATGCTGATAAAACCAACAAACAACAATTCTACCATGAAAAACATGCAATTACTAGAAGAAACTCACAAATTTATTTGTACAAGATTTACAGCGAAACAATTTAAACGTATTGCTTTGAATAAAATGCTTCAAATGCTCATATCCCTTAAGGGTGTGTAGAATTAACCGAACTTTTACTAAAAAGTATGAACGTTCAAACATGTTGTCTAAAAAAATTGTAAATTTTTAGATTTTATGCTTTTGATGAATTTGCAAAGAACATTAAGGGGTATTGTTTTTTATTAATATTTTTCTTCTTAACATAAAATAATAAGATGCAATTCCTCATTCTGCAGAACACGAAAAGACAGATTTCGTCATATAATGCTGATAATGTTTCTCATTCTGGAAAGCCAAACGCGGATAATAATACCATCTTCATCCGTTTGTGAAACCCATTCAGAAATGTGATTCAGGCAATAGGTTCTTATGTGTGATCCAGTGTTCCATCCATTCGGAACAAAATTGGCAAAATTATGAAATAAAACATAGTGACGCTAAGACAGGGACGTTAAGACAAGGACGCAAATAGCACTATCTCTTGGGTGCGTGACCACAATGTTTGTTGGGTGTTTCGGTACGAGCCCGTATCATACACGAGCAGCGATGAGAACAAAGTACTGTAGAGTGAGCGAGCCCGACAGCAAACCAGAAGGCAATGTGAAGCTGATCGAAAAAGGTTATGCGCATGCTGCTTGCTCTCCGTGTTACATACATTTTCAAAAAACGGAAACCAACAAAAACAGGCAAGCAAACTGGTTCAGACCCAATCGATCGATCCACGGTAGAGATCCTGCTGCTCTTGTGTATTTATTGTGTCGCGCGTTCTCGACAGCAGACGTGAATTCTGTGATTATGAGTTGAGATTTGAATTATCACCAGTGCTTTTGAGTGATGAAATTATATCAAGTGAAGTGCTTGAGTGGCTTTAGCTGCATTGCCGGCAGTTTACAGTGAGGAAATTGAAGAAAATTCTTTACAGTGTTACTAGAGCCGTGTATTGCCAATATGATAGACATAAGTATGTACGGAAATCATTCGTCGCATACCAGTGGTTTTCAGAACAGTGATCTAGGTGCCGGAGGATACCCGTACTTTACAGCTGGTCACCATCATCATCACCATTATCACCAGCACCAAAGACAGCCAGCGCCGGTCGGCACCGGGCCGGCGGGCTTAAGCTGTCCGCAGCAAACCCAGTCACAACAGTCGACCAACGTTGGCAGTACGTCTGTGAATAATAGCACCACAGTGACCTCTAACAGCAGCAGCAACAACAGCAGCAGCAGCAGCACCACCACCACCAACAGTAGCACTACCAACAGTACCAATCCGGCCAATATTCATCAGACTTCCTACACTCACACATCACATCTCTACAGTCCGTCCGCGATCGAGTACGGGATTACTACCTCCAGCTCACCGACGACCACCGATCTCTACTTCGATGGTGGCGATAGCCAGAGCGCCATTTACTATGGGCCCGGCCAACCGACCCCGACGGCTCCATTCCCGGAGAATCGGATCATCAGCGCGGATAATGGGCTCAGCTATACCAACCTGGATTACGCTATGTACCATCAAGGGCAGGACTGTGCTGACGGCGCTCCTGGCTATCTCGCGCATCATCACGATACCAAATTGCATCTGCATCGTTATGGCGCCTCTGCTGCCTTTGCCGGTAGTATCGCGGACGATGCCGTTCCTAGTGATAACCACCACCATCATCATCATCTTCCACATAATCACCTCCACCATCATCCCCACATTGCTCATCCGAGCAATTCCTCTAATTCCTCTCCCGGGGCTAACGTTGGTGGTGGAGGTGGTGCTGGAGGTGGTGGTAGTGGTGGAGTGGGTAGTGTTAGTGGTGGTGTGCCATCGAGCTGGGGCCAGCTATATTCTACGGAGACTGCTGTGCAGTCACAACAACACCAGCATCTCCAGCAAGTCCATAGTCAGCAACTGCATCCCGTGGCTCTGTGCAGCCCCAGTGTATCAGCGCTCGATTCGCAAGTACTGCTAAGCGCCAGTGTATCTGATGATGGTGACAGTAATGGTGGTGGTTCCGGAAGCTTTGCACACGCTCAGCACCACCTTCATCATCAGCATCATCATCATCATCACCATCATCATGCCGCTATGCAGCAAAATATGCATGCGCAGCATCCTCCGAATCAGCAAGCGCTGCAACAGCTGCAGCAACAGCAGCAGCAGCAGCAGCAACAACAACACCAACAGCAGCAGCAGCAGCAGCAGCAGCATTCTCAGCAACAGCAAAACCAACAGAATGCACCTACCTACAAGTGGATGCAAGTAAAGCGAAACGTGCCAAAGCCTCCAAGTAAGTTCATGGTTTGCCGTTCCAGGATAACGGATTACCGCAATCCACGCGTGTGCGTTTTGTGTTAGGTAGGAATATGCGTCCCGTAAAGCGATACAACTCCCGGTGGGCATTCAAATCCCAACGGGTTAACCGTTTCCAAACAAAGCTTCTTTCGTTTTGTTGTCTCTTTTTCCGTCAACCAACATTCACAATCACACACACACACACAGTGGGTAAAAAATGAAAAAATAGCATTAGCTTCACTCAGATTTCGACACGCAGTTTTTTTTATAGGCTACCAACAAAATCCTTCACTTCCCATGGCAATGGCTGGACCCCGTGATGCACCATAAAACGCACAAAACCGGACCACCAAAGCCATAAATTATACTCCCTAAAACATCAATGCCGCTAACAACGATAGACGCCGGTGGGCCTATGACGGTCCGGGTGTCATAATTCAAAATTGCCGTACACACCTCACCTTCGCTTACGCCCGTTATCGTTTGCATGTTGATAATGTACAAAAGAGTGCTGTAAAATGAGAAGCACAACAAACAGTAAAATGTGATTTTCAACTGACGTCACTCACGGCGAGCCAACCGTTGGACTAACAATAGTGGCCGCCATCGGGGATCGCGAGATTACCTATGCATGTGGCGCACGGTGCGTTTTGTTTTTCGTCCACTAAAATTGCGCTCCCGTGTCAGCTCGGCAGCAAACGTGTACGAGATAGTGTTATCGATACGAAAATATTGATCGTAGTTATGCGCGACTATCGCACCCGGCTGTCGATCGTACTCTAGGCAGATGCGTGTAGGCGATTAAGCAACCAGGGCGCACCTCAAACCGACATGTAAAACATAATTTTAAAACATGGAACATTTTTATGCTATTTTCTATTCAAAATTGGGAACATTCATCTGACATTTGCTCGACGAAAAGCACAACGCTATGCCTAGCGCTCTATCACTAGCGACCCACACTCGAAATCCAAAGGGTCCACGAGAGTGCTAATTAAAATCTCCACCACCACCACCACCGGCAAAGGTGAACAAACTGCATTCTCAACCAAAGTCTGACCAAAGTTGAACCAAGCAGCACTAGCACCAGTTTCGGTGCGTGACTGGGGTCTGCCCCATTTGAATGAAATTGCCATTATCGTCGTCGTCCACGCGGCTTCTAACAGCCGCAAATAGAGGGGAAAGCGGCGTTACTTACCTTTCGTCAAGGTCACTGGCGCGAAAGAAGTTGGGGCGGTTTGGTGGTTGCCTGAAAAGGAAAGTGTAATATTCTTGGAGGGAAATAAATCCTTCCAACACTTACGATCGATATTTCAACTCAGACCTAGGCAGACGAACGCGCCAGCGTCTCAATTTACTTTCAATTGGGCAAACTGTCCACCGTCAGCAAATGTCAACCATTCGCGTCGCTGGACAGTCGCGGTGGAGTGTCTCAATTGGTAGCGACAGCAGGCAGCACGAGGCAGCAATTTGAATGTCATTGGAAACGAAAACAAATATTAATTTCATATTCGTTCCTATTCCACCGCATTGCCGCGTCGGGCACAATGTTTGCCAAACGCTTTCCGACGGTTGGAGGCATGTAAGGAGGCGCGAAAAACACTGTATCATTCGAACACCCTTTTGGGTTCGGTGGACAAGAGTGAACTCTCTACTAGACATTCATCAGCGCAGGCTAGGACGCACACAGACACCTGCATAAACGCGATCATCTTGGTGTGGAACGTAATGATTACCGATTGCTTTCGTTTGATTTCGTATGTATGACCACCCTATTGGCTGTGTCGTGATAGTAATATGATACTCTCCTCCCGATGGGTGCCGAGAGGAAGCTGACGCTCGAACTGGAACCGGTTGGAGCTTATTACGTTTTGATCGGTTCATTCTTGCCTGTGATGCATTGACCTAACAATGAAACGCATGCAAATACAGCTGCATGCCATGCTCAAATTCTACAACTCCGCCAATTCTTTTCGTCTAGCCGAGCCGAGAGACGCTGCAGTGTAGCCCTAACGGCGATCCATAGTATAAATAGAAGATTTTATCACAGCACATAATTATAATATTTTCACATCAAGTGACACGCAACGAATCGTTGACACCTTTCCCCTTGACTTTGCCACACCGAACCACCCATAGACGGTAGCGTTTTTTTATCGTTTCCAAAGTTCGCCCCACGCAAAAGGCACACTAGCCGCTTGTCAACGTTTGTGGGTCCGTTTGCGACGACCAACCTGCCTGCTACAACACGGTCTTGTGGCCAGTTGATCCATAAAATAATTAGGAGCAATGTGGTGAATTTTTAGTTCATTTTCATCCCTTCTTACCACCCACCAGCCGAACCGTTTGGCTTGGCGTGTCGCACACCACGCAGCTATCTCCAAATCTCCCACCTGAATTAAATTTACGTTTGTTTCTATGCCGGCGGCGGGACCTCACTATCGAAAGACGCTATAAAGTCACATAGCACAGGAAGCAAACTAAGAGCGGTCCCAAGAAATGTGGAACGTAGCGACTGATTTGCTTCACCACCGCTAAAGCAGCAGCTGTTGGGTTCATGTTCTTTTCAACCTTCCCTGTGTAGTGGTTTTCTCTACGTTTTGGTTAGCTGGTTTTGTTTTTTGTGTTTTTTTTTTTCTAACGCTCAATCGCCAATGCGGCAAAGTGCGCCAATATAGCTGATATGCCAAACCCCCACACCATACCACTGGACTGCCATCGAACATTCCACGGAGGGTGGATAGCGTGATAGACCACTTTTACCTGAGCAGTGAACTTGGAATTCTTAACGTTCTTTTCTTACCCATAAAAAAACACGTACAACAAAAGTGTCAATAAATACATCATGTTCTAATGAGAAAGCCAATGGTATAAGCATTCTAGAGCTTTGCTAAAAAACATTCAACTTTTGGCCCTATTTTAATTAAACATGCTTGAAGTTTGTCAAAACTAAGCATACAATACAAAACAAATGAGGGACTGTCAACATGAAGACACAATAAGTCAAAAACCAAAGCAAGCATTCAAACAAGAAAAGCAGCCGAAAAGCAGTGTTTGAACAGATTCACTTTCATTGACTGTTGCTGGTATAATTAATGATGTTCGTTAGGTGGGCAAAGAATGTGACCAGAAAATTTATTAATCTGATCGGTAACAGTAAACAAGTTTGTGGTATTGAATAGGTCATCGGTCGAATGCTTGTCTCGTCACCGAACGGCTCTTGAGAGCCGATTCTTGGCTGTGTTCCGCAATCAATCCGATTCCATAACGAGAGCCATTGTTTGTGCTATTTGCATTGCTTCTATTATATGAATATATATGAACATAGGCACCATCACTTATAATAGAGTGTTCGAATTCTCTTTTTCCGGTATTGAAAATGAAACTTTGCTCATTACCACTGGAGAGTAACCAATTTCAATCATTTAGCACATAAATGTAACATTAGATTTCGTAAAAATCCCATGCACTGATTTACGATGGCTATTAGATCGCTTTGCTAACAAATAGCTTATTGAAGATAGAAACGAACAATTCTTTGTTTCGCAAGAACTTACACAAACACTAATATTACAAGCTATCAATACATCTATAATTTTTCTTTGGTAATATTCAAAGTAATATGCAATATCAATGTCAATTTCATGACTTTTACGAATTTTGAACGCCGACCTTGCTGTGCTATTATCGAACGAATAACAGAACGTAATGAAAGCGGTACACCAAAACCATAAACTCGCGTCTAGCCCAGCCGCATTGCTACCGCTTTCACGTTCATAGATGCCGTGCATAGTACCAGAATTCAGAGTCGCTAAAGCTCTACTCGAAAAGTGCTGTACCATGTTGCCTGTCATATTGCGAATTAATGTATTTACCTAAACGGATCAGGGACATACTGACACCAGGCTCGTTTGTAGGATGGAAAAATTATTAAAGAAACATTGTCCATTTTGGCTATGTGGTGGTTGATAAAATAGTCAGATAACCATTTTGCGGAGTAACTAGAACGAATTTTATATAAAGAATGTAATGTAAGTTTAACGATTAAAAGCTCAAAAACGATCATAAAAAAGTAACACTCATAAACCAGCTTTGTTAAATCAATACTAAAAACGGATTATTGCAATGTGTTAATATTTTGCATCATCGTCTTCAGCTTTGCCTGTATATAATTCTGTTGTGATACGTCCTAGGGCTCGTTTAATTTAACTATGACTTTATGTACTTCTGATGAATTCGGTCTTTCAAGGATAAGGGGGACTTGAAAAGAAATTTCTGATTCAGCTTAGAGTTCGCTAATCACATTTCCGAAAAACATGTTTTAAGCAAGACGTCTGTTTGGATCTCGTTTAAGGTAGGCATTTACAACACTGATAAAATAATCTAATTTAAAAGGGATGCCCTGTAGAAGTAATAATTCGGACTATTTTCTGCAAGAAGAGTGTCATATCGCATTCCATTCACCAATGTTAATGCATTCCGTCGAAACTGTGAACCGATTTGGAATTATGTACCGAACGACAGACGTATCATTCCTCCCAACAAACTGCCGACAAAAGTTCGGAAAGGTTCCAGTGGCAGGCATGGAAATTTTACACCGCGTCAGGTTTTGTATTTTTTCTGAGAGATTGGTGGTCATGTGACATAGTTTTATTTACATCGCGCTAGTACACCAGCGTCTCGGTGATGACGCTGAACATCTTACCGATCATAACACGTAACTGAAACGTTGAAAATCTACACCCCTAACGCAAAGTTCATTCCCCCTACTGCTATCGAACGCGTCGACGAGCGACACGCGACACGAACGAGTTTATTGTTTATCATAGATCGTCATTCAATATCACTGCCTGGCATCAGGGAATCAAGTGGCTAGGCGACTCATAAACTATACCACGGCAACCATACTATCCTTACGATGACCACACGACATACACACTGCAATCCATTGAAGCAATCCTTTACGAAGGATCACTGCTTGCCGTCTATGAAATACCGGTTTTACATCACGTCCCTGTAGATGGTTTTTACGTTTCTCTAGCTTTCCGGACTTCACAGACTAACCGTTGCGCCATCATGTTGACATAGCCGGATGCATTGCCGAAAACTATCGATTACCGTTCAAACAAAATACGCTTTCAGGGGTCCACCGGTCCATTTGCGATCGACCAATGCATAATTGTTTGCGCAAGACGTAGACAAGCAAAAATGAAACCAATTTTTTCCCAAATAGTACGGATTGCTATCAATGTGACAGAGCAAATGCCGTGCTTTCTGCGGCCATTCCTTAACCACTTCTCACACTACGTACTTATCCACACATACACACACACCATCAAAAACGGCCCATAAAACGCTGCGGCTAAGAGATGGGAGAAACATCCGATAAACCATTTTCAACTGATGAGTGCGAAATGAAAATTTCGAGAGTACTACTACAATTGAGCATGCTTGATGGATATCGAGACGAACAAAAGTTAAACCTCCATGAAGCACGTCGGGAAATTCTCCCTCCTTAAAACCATCAATTGATGGTCCACGGCCAACTTCGTGATAGCGTAATCCACCGACAACATCTACCATCGACATGATCCCGACTTTCGCCAGACACCTCAAATCTCTCGCTCCCAACCTTCTCGCCCCATCGCGCATTGTAGAGTATAATCTATTAATTAAGCCTGTCAGTTGGCTCTTGGGTCGCCGCGGGTTGGTTGTATCGTGGCCTGTCTGCCTGTCGGTTCGTAAATTAGCGCTTGTTTTCAACTTCAACAAGTTCACACCTCCAACCACATACCCTTTTGCGTTTAGCTTTTGTTTGCCCGTGTGTATGGCTAAAAGTTTTCCTACAGATAGTACACCATCATTTGGAATGGCGGAACATTCCGGAAAAGGAACATGTTTGCATACGGTGTGGAATAAAAGTAGCAAACATGTCCACTTGCCTTGCACACTCGTACCTTGATTACAAATAATGCTCAATCTGATATGTGTAGCTCTGTCACATATTGTTTAGCCTTTTTTCCCGAAGATTTTGGACACCGAAATTTACGTATTGGATTTAGATCGCATGAGCACATTCCCTGGAGTATGCATTACAACCAGTTAAATTAGCTTTCATGCACTTGAACCTCATATTTTAAGAACGATTACAGGATTTACGATTAAGAAGATATTTCAATCTATACGGATAACTTGCATTAGTTAACCATATTATACCATTTACATCACACCTGAATACAAATAGATATTACGCCCATCCTACCCGTTTCGAAATACCCCTCAGAAAAAAATTATCGATAAGCCTTGGTGAAACGATGAACTCAACAGTACTTTATCTTTGCTTGCTTATACGTTTGTCTCTTATAGCTGCTCCCGCTAGTCCACTCAATACGTATGTTCACATTGCAACCCACGAAACCCCCCTTCGAACACTTTTTTCCGTAACGCACCTATCTAACATATTTTGTACGACCACTTTTTGATACCCGATACTAGACCATCGCGCGATGAAGAAAAAAAAAACTAGAAACCAATGTTGGAAACGACCTATTCCATATCAAAACAGTAGCTGCTAGGCTTATCAATGAATAAATGTTTATCGCAAGAACTGCAGTACCACATACATGGCAGCAGCAATCTTTGGACTAGAGGACGAGTTAAGACTTACCATCGAAAAAAAGGGAAAAACATACATTAGATTCCCGTAATCGCATTCGTGGCACTACGCGCGGCGACCAGTGAGAATTACGATCGAGTCACGTTGCAGTGGGACATAATAAAGTGTACCAAATATTTGATTTGCTTCCGTTAGATAAACACATTGCGTGAGTGAGAGGACTGACAACAAAAATCCTACAAATGTTCAAGCGTTCGAGTCTTCTAGGCCTGCTATTTGTTCTGATAGTGACTGGAAGGTATCGTAATTCAACTGCGAGTAGAATCGATGTATCTACTCACTTCATGCGGTCTGCGGATTGACATCGTGTCAAGATAACACACATGAAGCTTCCTGTGCGCGATGTTCGGTATAATCGATCGAATGCTAGCAGCATTTGGAATCCAACGCGTACGCGTAGGCTGAACGATACTCGATATAAATTTACCGAATATCCGCACACATTTATTTTACCATCTGCAAAGATAAACTGCAAAGTAATCTGTGTGTGGTTGTCCATTATTTGTCGTACATTTATTGTATAATATTAACATTTTCCATATCGTTAACCTTCCATGTTTTGGAAGTCTCCGAACATCATAGTTAAAAGCACATTTTTTTCCCGAATCCTAATTTTAATCTCAAAAGTCCCAAAAATTACTTAACTACAAAAAGTCACATGAATAGATGGATTTTTTTCCAAATCATGTATCTTCAAATTAAGCGTAAAAACGCTCACCAAATATTATGCAGCGTTCAACAGATACGACCCGGTAATATAGCGTTATTAACATCCGATTTCTCACGATGACATCGGTTCCACAATCTCGTCCGACCGTAGGAGAACAAAACACATAGCATGCAAGGTTACGGCTAGAAGCTGAAAAGATAGTAAGATAGTTGTGATAAGCCACTGATATCAAATTTACTTTAATTTGTGCAGTTTACAATGTGCAGCAAATTATTACTAACATATGTTGATATAAACATTTGCAAACATTTTCGGCAAGTTTGTTCCTATCACGTCATTCAATAACACAGTAATTCTACAAAATATCATACCTTTCTTTCGGTTTCTACATAGTGACCAAGCCTGTACCATTGCCTACACCTCCGGAATACCATATCCCAGCTCACGTGCTCGATCCTTTGCGTGGAGTAACTAACCATACGACCGTAGGTAGGTATGCCAGGCAGTCTGCGGGAATGAGAACGATCAATCTAAATTCCTATGTAGAATTTTAGGTGTCAATCAAGTTATATCAATTGTTAACATTTTGTTTCCTTCTGCTCTCCCCACTCTCTGTTCTCTTTCACTTCAATGATCATCGAATCAACCATATCCTCGGATGAATTCCTGATTTTCAGTAGCTCCAAGTACTGTATCACCTCACCAGTCAAGCTTTCTGATGAATAATAACAGCACTGGGCGGACGAATTTTACCAACAAACAGCTAACGGAACTGGAGAAGGAATTCCATTTCAATAAATATCTTACACGCGCAAGACGAATAGAAATAGCCAACGCTCTGCATTTAAACGAAACCCAGGTAAGTTTTAAAACAATCTATTCAAAGCTCGAGCCAAGCAAACAGCTTCAATAGCTGTACAATGTGTTCCACGTACAACCAATTTCATTATCTTCTATTTGGCAATTTCTTGTAGGTAAAAATCTGGTTTCAAAATAGACGCATGAAGCAAAAGAAACGCGTCAAAGAAGGTTTAGTACCGCCGGAAGTACAGAGCCAATCTCCCAAACACTCTGCCATGGCTAACACCAATGAGTCCACATTGGCATCGGCGGCAACAACGGCGTTAACATCTGCTTCCGGATCCACTGTCACTTCAACCTTAAATGAAAGCAATGAAAATAGTCGTGAATCATCCACCATTTAGAACATTTATTCCAAAGTTTAAGATACTCTCTGCCCTTCTGTTTTCATTGTTCACTTGAAATTTAAGCTCTATTTTATTATCGTTTGACGTGACCTGTTATAACAGTTTGTTTTTCGTGTAAACCACTGTTCATGTGTACTTTATGTGCTAATTGTGCCAGTCAATTCGGAACTATGGACTCCATCACCAAATTGATTCCAAAAACATTACAAAAACTCGTCCTAACTTAACTACGTCGGCAGGTATTTCTTAACCAATATTTTTTTCTAATGTTTGTCGATGATTGTATTTCAACGATCAAGACATTGGTTTTACGGTAAAAGCTACTAATTTATGTTGGTTATACATTCTACCATCATACAGCACTGATCAAATATTCTGCCGTAGTTAACAACTATGATGTATTGCGAACATGATTAGAGTACAATTTAATTGCATTATTTTGTTCAATATACAATATGCTAGTCTTTCGAAACATAAGATTCATAAGTGACTAAAACGTTTACTCGATTATTCTATTTTCCCTTTAGTGAAATAAACACGATTATAACAAAACAAACAACACAAACAAAAACGGATAGCTCAAACGATTCCAATGTTCCTCTTTGCTAGATATTAAATGAACCAAATGTTTCCTATTTGATAATAGACTTATAAAAGCAAACCCATGCACAAGCATATGTAATTATCATAGTTATCTAGTAAGTTAGATTAATTTAAAAACTTCTTCATTATTGTCCCAAAATCGCTATTTCCAAAGCAGGACAGACGCGTACCAATAATATTACATACACCTTTGTTTACATTTACAACGGTGTAGATGACAACCGTTATTGTAAAAGATGAGAAAGAAACTAAAATTGTTCGAATTCAGTTTTTGCACTGGTTACACGCATAATGTTAAACATACAACAAAGTGAACGATTACGTGAACCTAAGTTAAGAAGATTCCTATCGAATACAAAGATACATTTAAGATAATCAAAACACTGAAAATATATTATATTTTAGTAAAATTCATATAATCGTTGTATTTATATATATTTCAGCTCATACGATATAATTACTCTTAAATAATAGTTTCTGATTGGAGTACACGACTCTTTTGATTATTTATTTTATTGTCGGCTGATTTATTCTACACTTAAACCGCACACACAGGGCATAGGTCGCGTGAACCTTACCGCCCGTTGGACAAGAGAGTGAGGTCCTGTGCCGTCTATTACCCTTGCTTCCTACTCCAGGTCCCATTGGACGCCGACCATCGCCTATTGCCAGTAGAGATATAAAATGCGTTTTTTCGGGAACGATGATCCGCTGCGAAAAAATAGCATTTTCAGTATAAAAATGTACGCTCGCATGCGCATTCTTCCAACATGCTTCTCCAGGCCCAGTTTTACACAAGAGAAAGAGAAATTTTGATAACGACAAGGATATTTACCGGGCTTAGCACAATAAATTATGTAATTCAAGTTCGATATAATTCCTCTGCTTGACGATTTTTTGTCGTACAAAAAGGTATCTAACAACAGCATACTGCATACTTCGCACTATTTCAACGATTGATCGGTTCATTCTTTCGAATCCATTTTGCTCAGGATTGTACGGAACGGTCATTTCAGGGTCAAATCTGAATCGTTTGAGTTGAGTTCTCTACAAAACGCTTGAAATCTCGAATCGCCCCTGATTCTTCCGCTTCTGATTTCATAAAATATACGAAGACTTTCTAGCTTGCAACATCGATAAATGTAGGTTAATAAAGGTTGTACGTCAGCGTCAAAGGTCTAATCGGTCCACACAGATCAAAGTGGATCAACTCTAGCATGATCTTCTCTACATCCTTTCAAATTGAACGGCCGCCGGTAATGTTTGCGTTGTTTGCTAAACCTGTGAGTTACTTCAGGTTGTCCGTTAGTAGACGAATAACGTGAT